>OY019134.1:27588958-27666458 GCA_955652365.1 Eristalinus aeneus | reverse complement strand
TTATTATTATTATTATTATTATTATTATTATTATTATTATTATTATTATTATTATTATTATTATTATTATTATTATTATTATTATTATTATTATTATTATTATTATTATTATTATTATTATTATTATTATTATTATTATTATTATTATTATTATTATTATTATTATTATTATTATTATTATTATTATTATTATTATTATTATTATTATTATTATTATTATTATTATTATTATTATTATTATTATTATTATTATTATTATTATTATTATTATTATATTTATTATTATTATTATCTACCATGAGTGCATCAAAGAAGGCCAAACGTGAAAATGTAAGACGGAGTGTAAATTGGGTAGTGTCTTTCGTCGAAACAACAAGGCCGACTACAGGGTTAGATGTGTTGGAAATGCGTTAAAAAAAACTAACAGAAACTTGGGCAGAGTTCTCGGGCTTGCGTAATGAACTCTTTCATCACATGAAAGACGATGAACTTGGTGAAATCGAAAACGAATTCGCTGATTATGAAGAAAGGTTCATCATTTATAACTCATCCTCTCGATCAACAATCCTCGCTTTTAGAAAACCTGAGCACTACTACAAACAATTCATGTTCTATTAACAAACGTCATTCCTCCATTTTCCGGAAACTATAAGAATTGTCCAACAAATTAGCCAAAAAAATCGAACATCAAACCAAGAGTTCCACTATCTTAAGTCTTTTCTTTTGACGATGCAGCGAACTTTCCAAACAGATTCAGATCTCAGATGCCAATTATACGGAGACGTGGGATCGGTTGTTCTGTTGCCAAAAATCATCCTTTGGTTGGGTGATCTCTGGACAAATCATTAACGTTTCATGGTCGGGAAGTATGCCGTTGTTGTAGTTTCATTCCACCACGACCCAGAGGTATAGCATTTTTGCAAAACTTTCAGTCGAGCGTCGGACGATAAATACGAGGGGTGTTCAATATATTCTCGGTATCGATATGAAGGAAAATGGGAATTCAATATAAATTGTTGTTATTTTTCAATATAATCTCCCCTAACATCAAAACATTTGCTACAACTTTCTCTTTCTCCGCAAAATACCCAGTTATTGCCGACTTGAATCATCATCCGAAAATCTTTTTCCACAAAGACATTTTTTCAAATCCGGAAATAGGAAATAATCACTAGGGGCAAGGTCTGGACTATAGGGTGGGTGTTGGATTTCTTCGAAACCACAATCCGCGCAGCAGCCTTGGAAACTCGCGCCGTGTAAACAGGAGCGTTGTCATGAAGAAGCAACAAACAAATTTCCTCCCGCAAAATTTGCATTCAGGGTCTTTGTTGTGAACTCATGTTTCGTCCCCAGTAACAATTCGATCCATTACACCATCCGCGTTCTCTCAGCTCTCTACAGCATGCGATTCTCACTTTTTTCTGAGGCGCTATAAGCTTTCGTTTCCCACCCACCTTGCACTGACATTTGAAAAGTTAAGATGGTCATGAAGAATGGTGTGAATGGACCAGTTGAAAGCTTGGTGATCTCTGCCATCACTTTCACCTTTATTCGGGCATCCTCAAGAAAAAGTTTTTCGACTTATTTGATGCTTTCTTCCGTACAAGCAGCCGGGGCCCGGAGCGGGGATCGTCTTCAATGCTCTCTCTGCCTCCCTTGTACTCACTTGACCACTTTTGCACAGTTGATAAGGAAGATGCGGAAACCTAGTAAACAACCACCATCTCTTCATGAATAGTTTTTTTACTTTTTCCTTGGTTAGTGAGGAATTTAATTACAGCGCGATGCTCAATTTTCACCATCATCGTCTCAGTTGCCATTATGATTCTGTTTTACTAGAGATAAAACGCGTATTAATAATCACATTTATATGAAATTTTACATGAATGCACTAAAATAATAGTATTACTTCATAAATAAGTCAATTTATATATATTACCACAGCTTCACCCCGATACCGAGAATATATGTTACCGATACCTCGTATGTTGTCTCACTCCCATTAAGAACTCCCGAGCCCTTATAATCTATCTTGCGATTACTCTCGATGGAGCAACGTTTTCGTATAGATCCTGAGTTTAATCGTCTATATTCGCAGTTCATGAGTGAGTATATTGACATGGAAAGGATTCCAGAAAATGGAATAGTAACAGCGCCAAGTCAACAATTTTATCTACCACATCACGCAGTTTTAAAATCCAGCTGTGTTTCAAACAAATTGCTTGTCGTTTTTAACAGTTCCACGAAGGACTCTGTAGGTCGGTCTTTGATAAGTGAGTTATTGGTTGGACCTCCAAATCCTCACGAACCTATCGAAAATGTTTGCTTCGAAATGATATATTGGCTAAAAGAATTCAACTGGTGGATAAAACTATCATCCAATATGATCTGACAGGATTGAACGACCAACTCTATTGGCGAAGTGATTGAGGAAATAAAATGGTGTGAAACCATATGTTGGGACATAAAAGCCCAGGCACCAATTAATCGACAACAAACCCCTTATCGTCGACCACAGACCAAAGAATACCTGAACCCTCATCATCGTTCAGCCCTCCTACCGAGGAACACGCCAACGTGCTACAATTGTCACCAAGTTGGACACATCTCTCGGCAATGAACTCAAATTAGAAAACGATCGTGGGTTGGTGGAAAAGAAAACAACATTAACAAATAAAATTGAAAAACAATATAATCTAACATCGGTCAGAATTGTATTCCTGCCATAAAGAAGTAATGTTAGCCGACAAGGCATAGATTGCAATTGTTGATTTAGATAGCGAACAGACAATTATTTCGAAAACTGTTGCTGACGAAACAGGTAAATCAGTACCATGTAGTGCTACACTGCACGTAATTGGTGGTGGGAAATGCCAAACAAGAGAACTGATTCCTTACAACATTAAGATCGGTAGATTCTTAATTGGAAAAGACGTACTTAAGCCTGTATAATATCTAAGGAAGGAAATATTCTGATTGTGAAAAGAAATGATGATAAATCTATGGAAATAAGTGCAGCTGATCTAGTTGTGCCTGAAGATTTTCAGCCGAGGGAATTATTGCTACTGCTCACAAAGAAATGTGCTAGGATCGCATGACCACTCACCGACCTGCCTCGGAAAAATCAAAAGTTTGTATTGGGAGCTAAGGAGCAAGCTTAATTCGACCAACTAATAAGATTCAATAAAGTGGACCAGTACTTGTTTTATACCAGAAAAAGAATGAACTACATACTGATGCCAGTGGTGAGGGCCTCGCAGGAGTACTACTACACAAGGAGAACGGTAATCTTCACCCAGTAACATATTACAGTTGGCGCACTACAAATGAGGAATCCAATTACCACAGTTACAAGCTAGAGACACTTGCGGTAGTAGACGCAAGCGAAAGATTTACTTGGTAAGCATCTAACAATCATAGCTGATTGTTAAGACCTTAAGACAACCATGAAGAAAAAAGAAATGATTTCCAAAAAAGCCCGGCTGTGGTTGTGAATGCTGGAATATAATTATACGATTATACATCGTACAGGTAAAGAAATGAATTCTGTGGATGACTTGTCGAACCCAAGTGAACCATCAGAGTCTTCCGAAGCGGTCGACATGCAAGTAATGAAGGTAAATATCGGCGAAGTCGTCTGGATGTACTCCCTTCAACTACACAACAAGGAAACGGTCGAGATCACAAATTGACTGCAACCCCGAAAAACGACATTGAAAAATAGATACATTACGATTACAGTTTACAACATGGACGTCTATATACGAAGGTCGATGGTGAATTCAGGTTGTCTGTACCGAATGGAGCAAGGAACAGAGTGTTGTGAAACAGCCACGATCTATTGGGTCATTTTTGCGAAAAAAGGACAATTACTAATTGAAGAGACCGGTATTGGTTCCCCAGGATGACACAGTTCGTCAAAAAGTACATTAAAGCCTGCGTTGAGTGTGCTTTTAATAAGAGAGAAATTCAACCCCGTGGAGAATTATTTCCAATTGAAAAATAAAGCGTGCCCTTCGATACGCTACACATTGTATTAACAAAAGGGAATACATATCTCATCGTATTCGTTGACAGCTTCACGAAATACATTAGCACAAAAGCGTTGTCAAATACGCACCACATCTTCGGTACCCCGCACCGAGTAATATCAGACAGAGGAAAGGCGTTTAAATCACACGCGTTTGAAGAATTTATAAGAGGTCATTCTATTCAACACATACTGATTAATAATTTTTTATTATCGCTCATATTGTTCTCTTTTGTTATTTGCAATTTGCCTAACGTTCTGCTTTAATAATGTTATATCTGTAATTCAATAATGTTCTATTACTCGTTTTTTCATGTTCACCACATGCTCTCAATAGAATTGCTTTCCATAACATAGAATCACACTGTCGCTCTCTTTCTCTGTATGTTAATACTAAATCCATACGTTAAGAGTAGGTGTCGGGTGGGAAATTCGAACATTTCTCTGCCACTTGGATGTCGATCGTCACCCACTCTGTTGCTAAGTAGAATACAATTTTGATGAAAATAATGTATACTTGCTCATCGCACATATATGTATGTCTATGTTTAGTTTAAGTTTAGTTCATTTTATTTGTAGTTTAATTCATAAGTATTTACATATTAGCATACAGTATTCTAGAGATACAGAACAACAGTTCTTTACAACTATGAAGATACAGATAATATAATAATATAATAACAGTAGAAAAAAAAACGAAGGTAAGGGAAAAAACTACAAGCAAAAACCCTTATTATAAGTCTTACAGCTACAGATTCTTATAACTAAATTGCACCTAAACCCAACATTATGATAAGGTAATTTAGATCAGAAGATTGCTGATAAGTTCGCTCTCAGACAGGGTACATTTAATAAGAAAGTTGTATTTTAATTTATGAATGAGATATACAATGGTGTTAACATTAGCTCTTTCATGAAGTCTTGCAGTTGAGAAATGCCAAGGCATATTCAACATTAGTTTTAGTACCTTGTTTGTAGCTTCTTAATGTGAATATTGGCACAATCTGCCCACACAGGTGAAGCATAAGTTAGAACTGGTTGGAAGATGGTTTTAAAAATTAATAATTTGTTTTCAGTACTAAACGTTGACTTTCGATTGATAAAGGGGTAGAGTATCTTAACCATGAGGTTTACTTTATGTACTGCATTTGAAATATGTTTTTCAAAAGTTAGTTTTCTGTCAAAAGTTACTCCTAAGTACTTGTAGTTTTCAGACCATTCAATGCTGATAGAGTTCAATTGCAGGTTTGATTGGGGTAGAAACTGATGTTTTCTGCGTCTAGTGAACCACATAGCCTGAGACTTCTCAGCATTTAGCTTTATTTTCCATTTACTACAGAAGTTTTGAAAAATGTCAATTGAATTCTGTAACGAAATTATAGTGTCCTGAGCTAAGATGTTGGATGAGAACAGGGCTGTATCATCAGCAAACAAAGCAAGAAAAGTGTTTCCAGTAGGTATTGGTATATCGAACATAAAGATATTGAACAGAATGGGACCGAGAACGGAACCTTGTGGTACTCCGAATTCAGTTATATATAATGACGATTGAGCTTGGCCTACAAAAACAATAAATTTCCTTTGATCCAAGAAACTTTGTACAATTTTAATAAGAGACTTCGGAAAAGAGCATTGGATGAGCTTATATATAAGCCCTTTGTGCCATACAGAATCAAAAGTCTTTTCAATATCCAATAGTACCAATCCTGTTGAAAGTTTCAAATCTAAACTACTTTTAACGTGTTGTTTGATTCTCATTATTTGATGGCATGTGGAATGGTCAGCTCTGAAACCAAATTCTTCTTTTGGGTATATACTCGATTGTTCGATATGAAGGATTAGGTAGTCTTTTATTATTTTTTCAAACAACTTGCTTAAAGAGCTTACAAAACTTATAGTTCGATAGCTTTTAGGATCATTCTTAGGTTTACCAGGCTTTGCAATTGAAATTATCTTAGCTGTTTTCCATTTTTTAGGAAAATAACAGTTTTTAAGACAGGAATTGAAAATAAACGTTAAGTAGACTAATCCTTTACGCGGTAAGGCTTTGATTAGAATCTTACCGTCAATACCAGCAGATTTATTGGGCTTTGACATTTTTATTAAATCAAGCACTTGTTTCGGACGAACGAAAAAGCTTTCGGTAGCGATAGAATTGGAGTTATTTAAATTTCTTATCGTGCTATCTACTATGGATTCAGTGGAAGCGTCACTGAGGTGGCATGAGCTTAGATGGTTTTGGTAAAAATTATCTGCCAATATGGATGCTTTCTCTAGTGGTGTAACGTAAAGCTGGTCTTGAAATGAAAGGGTTGGAATGTTTAAGCCTTATTTCTTAATAATTTTAGTGATTTTCCAGAAAGGTTTAGAACCTTTTTTGAAACCACTTAATAATGATTCCCAATTCTTGTTACGAAAAACTTGAAGGGAAATTTTAATTGCATTGTTTAATACCTTTAAGTCTTCCTTAAAATGATTTAGCTTATACCTAATCCATTTTCTTCGCTAGCTGTTACGCATTCTAATTAATCTCAAAATGTGGTCTGGTAAGGGATGTGCCTGAGTCCTGAAAATATTGCTTTTAGGAATTGAAGACTCAGCGGCATTCTTAATAGTTTCTTCGAACTTTTCTACCACTGAATCAATCTGTAAAGGCGAGTTTACTGATGATAAATTTAGATGGTTTAATTGAAGATTTTTCGATACTAGGTTTTGATATCTAATCCATTAGCAGCAGCAAAATTGTAATGTGTGTTGAGATTTTTTTTTATGGCTGAGTTATTTAATAACGTACAGACTGGTAAGTGGTCGGAGCTCAGAGCATTCAATGTCGTGGGTTAAGAGAAAAGGTTTTCGTAATAAAAAAATCTAGCGTTGAAGGATTATGTGCGGAGTTGCCTGGAATGTGAGTAGGGTTATGTGGAAAAAGAATAGATAGAGTTCTGCTTGTAGCGACAATATCATGAATGATGTTACCCCAGCAGTTAGCTCGTAAACATCCCCACATTCGGTGCCTGCAATTTAAATCGCCCCCTAATTTAAAGCTAGAATTCTTACGAATAAGCTTCAAAAAGTCACTTTTAAACTTAAGCTTTTTATCAAAATTACTATTTCCACCAGGGAAATATACAGAGAAAACTTTAAGTAGAATCTTGTAAAATCAGTTCAACGCCTATGGATTCTATTACTTCAAGTCTTAGAGCTGGTAATACAGAAAAAGTTAATCTTTTATTTATTACAACGGCAACATCTCCTCTAATAGCATGCATCCTATCAAGCCTAAAGCAACCATAGTGCGGGTGAGACAAATTATTTCCATCTTTCAATCAGGTCTCTGTTATAAGAGCAATGTCGATCTTTTCTCGTAATAAATAGTCAAAGAGTTCATGAGCTTTATTTTGAATGCCTCTCGCATTCCAAGTTATAATTTTAGGATGATTTATGGAAGAAGAGAAATGATTACTTATCATGTTGTTATTACATTAAATTGCTCCAATTTTGATAGACAAGAACTAAGTTTTGAGAGAACATCATTTAGCAAAGAAGAGATCTCCTCCAATGAGAATAGTGAGTTGTCATTGGTGGTACGTTGACTGGTGCTCATTCTTAGCGTGGGAGGTTCAGTGCAAGTGTTGGTTTTACTCCCTGAGTAACGCTGAGAGGTAGAAGCGTTCGTCGGCTGGCGCAATGGTGGAAAGTCTTTAGTGGTGAAACTTACATGATTGTTGCTTTTCTGGTGTGGTTGAGGAGAAGAGGAAAGAAGATTTCTCTTAGACTGCTTCTGCCGAATTTGCACAAATTGTAGTTGGCTAGGGCACGATGAGTCAGTTGACTTATGCGATCCACTGCAATTAGCACACTTTAAGATGTTTGATTGGGTACACGCGGTCGATTTATGGTTCCCTGAACATGTGGCACAGAAACTTTTGATTTGGCAGTGCATTTCACCATGACCAAACATTTGGCAATTGTGACATTGTGTTATCTTGTTTGGTTGGTGCTTTTTAAATTCCCATTTTACTAAAATTTTGAAAATGGAATTGTGTTTAGATCGTAGTTCACTAATTTTAATAGTGCCGCGTTCAATGTACACCACGTAAATTGTATAATTAGCGGTAAGGTTGTTTTTAATAGTAACAGGCTACACTTGATTCCCTGCGCAATTAGTTCATTTTTAACAGCCACATGATTGCAAGAACGTAATCCAGACAAAACTACCTTAAACGGTCTGTTTAAACTCGAACGATTTCTTTTTTAATTCACTCAATACAGTTTCGTATGATTCAAAAGACTGACACATGATTTTGTGGCCAAGAGAAATGATTTTAATTAAGTAATCTTCTACGCGAAGGTCTTCTAATAAGAGTTTTAACAGTTCACTTTTAACTTTTAAAACTATAATCGGAGGAATAGGGTCTTTTTTTACGTTTTGAAGGGTTTCACTATCAATAACATTGGTGTTATCCGAGAGAGTTTGTAAGGGTTTGAAACGATTCCTATAGTTTGGTTCATCCATTTTGAAAGATGCACTAGTGTCTTTTCTAATATTAATTTTTTTAACAAATGGGTGGATGGACTCGTCATCCCCCGTAGAACTTCTACTACGCTTTTGAGAAATGTTCGGAAAATTCACTTTCACATGCAGAATAACACGTGTAACGCTTTCAAAGGGCGCTAGACGAATGAGTATGTCTATGTTTTTCTTCTTTGTGTTGTTTGATTTTACATTCGGATCGCTCTAACTTCTCGTACATATTATTCAACATAAGAAGTGGTCCTTCAGCGCGGATTTTTAATTAACGAACCATAATCAATCATTCAATTCAATTCATCCATGTGATATAGTTTTATGGAACTGCAAATTTGTACACTAAAATTGACTAAAAGACAACGGTAATATTGTACTGTATTATTGAACATATCACAATAATTAAAAAAACATTTATATTTTTTAAAGATGTCTCGTTTGTTGTTCGATTAAACGCACACATTGTTGCACTATGCAGTACATATTCCCATACTTGTAATAGTGACAAGAGTGCTACAAAGCAAAAGCGTGTCAATGCATTCTTAACACGCGCATTCGAATTTCTTTCAACTATTCAAAAGGACACTTCGCTTGAAATGTTAGAAATTCGGCTAAGCAGATTGGTTTAAGTGTGGAGTGAGTTTTTGTCGTTGCATAATGATTGCTTAAAATGAATAGCTCGTGAGGAAATTAGTAAATTCTTCTTCTTCTTCTTCTTGTGGCGGTACAGTCCGGGGTGGACCTGGGCCTCAACCAACATGTCTCTCCAGCCAGCACGATCTTTCGCCAGCTGTCTCCAGTTGCGCACTCCAAGTTGGTTGAGGTCCTTCTCCACTTGTGTGCGCCACTTTAGTCTAGGTCGTCGATTGGCAAGAGTGATTCTGCGTTTGATTTCGGTACTGATGTTGTTGTCCCTGTTTACCGCGGAGCCGAGGTAGATTAAGTCCTTAACTACCTCGAAGTTTCTGCTGCCTAGTGTGACGCTCCGTCCGAGACGTAGATGTTGTGTGTCCTTCTTTGATGACAGCATGTACTTCGTTTTGCCCTCATTTACCACTAGACCCACTAGCCGCTTCCGCTTCAATGCCAGTAAACGCCTCATTGAAGGCTCGCTGTGTTCGTCCAATCACGTCAATGTCATCAGCGTAAGCTAGCAATTGAACTGACTTCTGGAAGATCGTGCCTCTGGTGTTGACTTGTGAGTTACGCACGATATTCTCGAGGATGATGTTAAAGAAGTCACATGACAGTGCGTCGCCTTGTCTAAAACCTTTTTTGACATTGAAGGTCTCGGTGAGTTCGGTACTGACCTTGACGGAGCAGCGAGAGTTCTCCATCGCACACAATCTGACGAGTTTGATAGGAATGCCAAAACTAGACATGGCACTGTTCAGACGCTCACACAATACGGCAGAGAGGATCTTGTATGCGATGTTCAGGAGACTAATCCCTCTGTAGTTGGCGCAGTCAAAGGGGTCTCCTTTCTTGTGGACCGGGCAAACGACGCTGAGATTCCACTCATCGGGCATGCTTTCCTCCGACCATATCTTACAGATGAGCTGGTGCATGCGCCCAACCAGGTCATCTCCAGCTGCTTTAAATAGTTCTGCGGACAGTCCGTCCGCTCCAGCAGCTTTGTTCGACTTTAGCTTGGATATTGCTATCTTCACCTCGTCTAAGTCGGGGGGACGGAATGCTTGTCTATCATCGTCCAAATTGAGTGGAACATTCTGCCTAACAGCGGGATTTGGGTCGTCATCGCCGTTTAGGAGTCTGCAGAAATGATCCTTCCAGATTCTCAGCACAGACTGCGACTCTACTACTAGTTGTCCGTTTTGGTCCCAGCAGGCCTTGGTCCGAACCTTGTATCCTCCGGATAGCTGTTTTAATTTTCGGTAAAACTTTCGGACTTCATTCCTGCCAAAACACCTTTCCATTTCCTCGACCACGCGCTTCTCATGCTCCTTCTTCTTCCTTCTCTCTGTTCGCTCTTCCCTTCTTCTCTGTTCGAAGAGTTGACGAACAGCCCGCGTTGTTCGAGTCAGCGTCGCCTTATAGGCGTCTTGTTTAGCTGCGTGCGCTTGCCTGCACTTGTTGTCAAACCATGGGTTCCTTCTGGGTGGTGACTTAAGACCCAGCACATCTGTGGCAATTTCTTTGATGGCTTTTTGGCGACGTTTCCAGCCTTCTTCTATGGATAGTGCAGGAAGCGTCGAACTCTGAGCGAGTTTCCGGGAGACTCGGTCGGCAAAGTTCCCAGCAATCAGCTGCGATTGTAGCTTTTCGACGTCAAACCGTTTTGGCCTTTCTCGACTCCGTTGCTCTCTCGATATCCGGGTTCTTACCTTGGCTACAACAAGGTGATGATCCGAGTCAATGTTTGCACCTCGGAAGGTTCGGACATCGAGAATACTGGAGGAGTGTCTGACGTCGATCGCAATGTGATCAATCTGGTTGACTGTTGATTGATCAGGCGATCGCCAGGTTCCTTTGTGAATGTCCAGGTGTGGGAACCGCGTGCTAGCCACAGAGAGGTTTCGCCCCGAGGCGAAGTCCAACAGCCTGAGTCTGTTTCCGGATGTGTTGTCGTGCAGGATGTATTTACCGATGACTCCAGCAAAGATTTCCTCCTTTCCCAACTGAGCGTTGAAATCTCCTAGAACGATCTTGGTGTCATAGCTGGGGCATCGATCGTATGTTCTTTCTAGGAGATCATAGAAGTCATCCTTGATGTTGTCATCCTTCTCCTCTGTCGGAGCGTGAGCGCATATTAGGCTGATGTTCCCGAATTAAGCCTTGATGCGGATTGTCATGAGGCGTTCGCTGACTGGGTCGTAGCTCAAAACTTTTTGCCTAAGTCTGCCTCGAACAACAAATCCGCATCCGAATAAGCGCTGCCTTCTCTCTCTATAGCAATTGCTGTAGTAGATATCGCAGTTCTTCCTCGCTTTTATGCCAGGCCCATCCCATCGCACTTCCTGGATGGCGGTTATGTCAGCTTTGTAGCTGTCAAGGGCCTCCGAAAGTTGTTCGGCTGCACGTGGCCTGTTAAGGGACCTCACATTCCACGTGCAAAACCGAAAATCTTTGTACTTTAAACGTTTGCTGGGGTCGTCAACAGTTGATCCTTCACTATCCGAGGCATGATGTTGTCTCTGAACTATATGATTTTTACGTGGTGAGGAAGTTACCCCCACGCACAACCCACAGACTGGTAGGCCAGGCCTATTATTTAAATCCTCGGGCAGAGGAGGTCGCTGCATACATTAGTTCACCATACAACGGGTGTTGTGATGGCTATCCAGGGGGCGCCACTTGGAGGCTGTATGTCAACTTTACCTGTGCACTAACGACGATTGCCTTGGCAGCTCGCCATGTTGAGCGCAATCAACGACGTTACCTCGCGTGCATAGGCCCATGCCCCCTAGTTTTAGTAAATACGGGGTGTACGAATCGAAATACTTTGAAGCTAATTCCGGCTTAAAAAAGCACTCCGTGAAAGAAAAGGCTCTGTACATAACACAGTTTAAGAGGATTCGGTTCGGAGACCAATCGGCAGTCAACATTCGACTTATTTACAGCTAATTGTGATACCGCCGCTTACTGGAAATCACAAAGAGTGACCATCATTCCGCGACTTGTACATGGGTTCGGTCTACAATAAGCCCGAGTTGACGGCAACTCAAAAATATTATTACTTGAAATCGTTCTTGTGTGACGAGGCGGCCAATTTAATTAAACATATCCCAATATCGGAAGCTAACTACCTCGAGACTTGGGAAAGTCTTGACAATCGGTACAATGTGTTAATCTTATTGTGCAGTCTTGTATGAGTGGGCCGAACATTCACACGTTACGAACGATAACCGATAGCGGAGATGAGGTGATCCGTGGTCTGAATGCGTTAGAAAAAACAAGTCGCCATCCTTGGTTAGTATTTTTATTGCTTACTAAATTATATGACGAAACAAAACATTCATGGGCTGAAGAAGTTGGATGTCGCGATGACACTACAATTATTGAACTCAAAAATTTCTTAGAGAAGCAGTGCGATGCCTTGGAATCGTGTCAAACTTTAAGTAAATCAAGTTCAACGCGCTTTAAAACTATCAAGCCATTAAGACCAGATGTAGCGAAATATACTGACAAAGTGTCGCGGTGTATTATGTGCAAATGTGATCATAGTTTGACACAGTGTTCGCAATTTCTCGGGTTGGACATTCTTTCTGGTAGAACCTTTACGAAAACGCAATCGGTGTGTTTTAACCCCCTTAGATCAGGTCATTCGTCCAATAAGTGTAGATTTTCGTTCCGATGTCGCATCTGTAAGTCTCGTCACCATACCTTTGTTCACCAGGATGATTCAAAGACTCCAAATGTGCAATCGTTGTGTTCATCGTTAGTAAAGGTTAAAACCTCATCGTCATCATCAGAACTACCATCCTCATCAAATGTATCCCCACTTATGAACAATCACTCGCTTGAGTTTGGGTTTCAGAGGCAAACAATTTTGCCTATTATACGAGTATTAGCCCAAATTCAAGATATTCGGGGGCATTTTATAAACTGTCGGGTTCTGATGTATATGGATTCGCAATCAACATTTATGTTTGAAACATTTACCCAGCGGCTAGGTTACAGTAGAAAGCATGCTCGAATTTTAGTGATAGGACTCTCATCTAAAAATGCTTTATGTACTCTCTGTTCACGGTTTAATTCACATAAATTATCGGTCGATGCATTAATCCTCAATAAATTAACGTTAAAGTTGCCCTCAAAATTTTTTCCTATGTCTGACTTTGATAATATTCAACCATTAGATCCAGCAGATCCTTCTTTTAACGTTTCGAGTTCCATTGACGTTATACTCGGTGCCGACAAGGTTTAATCCATTATTCGTCCAGAGCAAATAAAAGGTTCTCACGGCCGACCAATAGCCCACAATACCACATTCGGCTAGGTCATCTTAGGAGAAACCTTCGATCCAAATCCTATCGGTAACGAAATATCGTCATTTCATTCAGCGATTGCTATCGATGATACTCTCAAACCGTTTTGGGAACTAGAGGACGTAGGAAATCTTAAAATTCCAAGCGTTCTCAACGACCCCGCTGAATTGCATTTTCGACTGACGTTTTTTGGGTCACCGGACGAGCGCTATGTCGTGCGACTTCCATTTAAAACGCCAATTCCAATTTTCGCAGATACTCTACAATCGCCACTTTAGCAACTACATTCAATGGAGCACTGGTTTCGAAAGAAACCTGATCTACATAGAATGTATTCAAGGTTCATGCAAGAATACCTTTTTCTTGGACATATGGAGCTGATACCTTCGAACGAAATCTTTGTGAATACGTCGCGGTAATTCTATTTACGTCACCACGCGGTTTTGAAACGGGATAGTTCGACAACAAAACTACGCGAAGTATTTGATGATTCGGGAAAAGATTCTAAAGGTGTCTCTTCAAACAGCACTCTCCTTATAGGACCAGCAATACAACGAGATCAGATACAGGTTCACAAAGATGATGCTGACTACCAACGCATCGTTTGGCAAGAGAGTTGTAGTGATTAAGTTCAACACTACCGTCTACGAAGTGTTACGTATGGTACCGCGTCTGCCCCATTTTTATCGGTCCGCGTTTTGTAGTAGATTGCTATCGACTACGAATCAGATTACTCCAACGCTGCTCGTGTTTTACGCAATGATGTCTACATGGATGATGTGATGACCGGGACGAATTCTGTCGAATCATTATTAAGTTTGCAGTCAGACTTAGTGGCATTATTGTCAAAGGCCAACCTCCAGTTACGGAAATGAAGTTCCAATTGTTGGGCTCTATTGTTAAAACAAAGCCCTGATGACTGCGAGTATTCATTCATGGATCCTGAGCGAGAGATGGTCGTAAAAGTGCTCGGAATATTCTGGAATCCCGCTACTGACATGTTCTCATATCGGGTCACAAATCCGTGCCCATCAGTTACAAAACGAACATTATTGTCGGAAATCGCGCGAATTTTTGACCCATTGGGACTCCTCGCACCATCGGTCCTACTTTTTAAAACACTACTTTTAAAACACAAATTGTGGTCTTCCGAACTAATGTTGAGTTGGGACGATCCATTGGCCCTTGAAATTGCCTATAAATGGCTAACTTATCGTCAACATTTCCCAACGTTTGAAAATATTCGTGTTCCGCGTAGTGTGTTTCGGTCTGACGAAGTCATTCAACTACATGAGTTTCCAGATGCTTCAACTCTGGCTTACGCTGCCGTTGTTTTTGCTAGGTCGACGAATTCTTCTGGTGAAGTTAGTGTTAACCTCGTTGCAGCCAAAACTAAAGTAGCTCCACTGAAACCTGTCTCAATTACTGTCGCGGCTCTTAAAATTAGTAAAATCGAGTTTCAACGAAACAGTTTCAGAGACATACGCGTGTGAAATTCCTCTTTGTTGTACCGTACCGCCACTATCTCAGAATCAATATCTAGATACTCTTGGCATCACATTCGAACTCAATCGAGTCCGGCAGACTATGCTTCGCGAGGGTGTTTTTCCATCTGATTTCTTGAATCACACGCTTTGGTGGCCTGGACCAACCTCGTTGTCTCTTCTGAGAGAGCACTGGTCTACAACCAAATTTTCGTTACCAAAGTTGGAACTTACAAGACTTGAAGAAAAATCGGTTTCACGGCATGCACTCGTCGTGTCCTTCGATGACCATATCTTACAAAATTTAATAGCAAAAATCTCATCGTGGTATCTGTTACAACGAATAGTCGCATATTGTCTACGATTTTTCGTCTATATTAATAGTCTTATATCTTATGCAAAAATAAGGAAAGCTCGAATCGTAATTTTAAAGTATGTGCACATGATTTCCTTTAAAGCCGACTTCCAATCCTTAAAATCGAACAATCATCTACATGCCAAATCTAGCCTTTGGAAATATTTTGCTTTTTTTAGACAGCGAGGGACTTCGTCGGATTGGCGGTAGCATCAACATCCTGTAATTTTAAGGAAATCCTTTAGTTTCTACACTTATAGTTACAGAAATACAAAATCGCTATTTGCAAACGGAGGTATCTGAAACATTTGCGCTTATACGACAACAGTACTGGATAAAGTTAGTAGGAAGCTTATTCGAAAAAACATACACAATTGCAAGCTGTGTTTCATGCAGAGAAAAGTTACCAGCCAACAAATAATGGGTGATCTTCCGCTTCATTGTGTCCAGCCCAATCGTCCTTTCACCAATATTGGATGTGACTACGACGGGCCATTTACCATCCAGCTCTCACTATGCAGTAAACCAAAAACATTGAAGGCCTACGTCACACTATTTGTGTGTATGTGCACGAAAGCGCTCCACCTTGAATTGGTGAGCGATCTCACCACTGACGCTTTTCTGTCGGTTCTACGTCGCTTCATCTCCCGTCGAGGAAAATATTTAAATATATACAGCGGCATTGGTACTAACTTTCATGGAGCCCGTCGGTCTCTTACTGAGATGCATCAATTAGTCTTGAATCAATCACACTGGCAAAGGATGACATAGAATGACACTTGACATAGAATGGCCCCAGTCCGCCCACACCACTTTGGGCTATAGGAAGCTGGCATGAAGTCGGTTAAGACTCATTTACGATACGTTATAGGGAGTTCTATACTAACATTCGAAGAGTTTTGTACTATCCTAACGCAAATAGAAGCCGTCTTAAATTCTCGTCCTCTGTGTTCTATGTCCGACTGTGATCTGAACTCATTAACCTCCGCCCATTTTCTTATGAGTGAGCCATTGACAGCTGTTCCTGAACCCAGCTATGCAACTCTTCCGAGTAACTGTCTTTCGCATTGGCAACACATTCAAAGTACGGTTCATGGTTTCTGGGAGCGATGGCACTCCGAGTACCTGACAACACTTCAGGAACGTCCAAAATGGCAAAAACCGACAAGGAATATAAGTGACGGTGATTTAGTGGTGATAAAGGAACCTAACCTTCCGCCTACCAAATGGATATTGGATCGCGTCCAAGCTGTACACCCTGGTGCTGATGATCATGTAAGGCTCGCGACAATATGAACTGCATCGGGAACATTTACACGACCTATTTCAAAATTAGCTACCCGTGTTAGTTACCCGTGTCCTGAAACTTACTCCAGGGGGGCCGGGATGTTGAGGATTAATATTGTTTTATTATCGTTCATATTGTTCTCTTTTGTTATTTGCAATTTGCCTAACATTTTACTTTAATAATGTTATATCTGTAATTCAATAATGTTCTACTACTCGTTTTTTCACGTTCACCACATGCTCTCAACAGAATTGCTTTGGCTCTACACTGGCTCTATCTCTGTCGCTCTCTTTCTCTATATGTTTATACTTAATACATATGTTGAGAGTAGGTGTCGGGTGGGAAATTCGAGCATCTCTATGCCACTTGGATCTCGATCGTCACCCACTCTGCAGCTGAGTAACTAACAATGAAACCACAGGGAAAACCGCTCATCAGCTACTAATGGGATATACACCTCGTGATCCATTGAGAGATGTCTTGGCTCAATGTGTAGACCCTAATCAAAGCACCAATAGCATGGATCAAATTCGACTAGAAGGAATTGAATCAACTAAGAGCGGGCAAAAGACACAAAAGGAACCCCATGATTAGAACCACCGGAAAGCCGGAAAGGTAGAACATCTCGTGATGTCGTTTAATGATGGAACTACGGCTTCTGGAACGTCAAGAAAACTCGAGGCCAGATATAAGGGACCTTATTATATGACTGCTGTAACACCTCATAACAGATGTCAAGTAACCGATATGCCATACGCCCCCAGAACTCAAAAGCCGTATTCAGCAATCTGGTCTTCCGATAGAATGAAACCGTCGATCCAGTTAAACCTTGACTTCGACGAGGTCGACGAAGACTTCCAGGATAGCTGAATCTGTAGCGAGAAGACAGAGCGAACCAATGAGAGCAAGAACGACACCAACAAGGACAAGAAAAACAAAACTATCAGACAGTCGTATGTAGACTTGCAAGAAGAATAGATGGTGTTTGATACTGATCAGAGTTGGGCATAAAATAACATAATGACTAATGACTAAAGAAATATGACTAAACGTTAGTCATGAATAAATTAGTTGCCGGATTTATTCACAACTACGATTTAGTCGTTATTCACGCATATGATTGACGGTTAGTCATGATTAATGTTTAGTCATGGCTAACTCTGTATCATGATTAACCACCAGTTGTGGGCAAATCTGGATTTACGCATATATTTGCATTTCCGTCAACGATAACTTTAATTACAAGATGATTTTTTTAATATCTTGCTTATGAGTTTTATGACTGATGTAATAGATGCTGTTGAATAAATATGAGGCGCTTGTCTCACCATAGGAAAAAGTAATTAGCATAATAGTGACAAAGTCGAACATGAAACTATTATTTTGCACAGTGCTGTATATATTTACACGGCCAAACTTCAATTGCAAAACCTATGTGGTAAGAAATCACCAAAATACAAAAAGTTCGACAGTAATATTATAAAAATCAATACTTTGTCTAAGTTTGTTTTTTTTATAAACGGAGATATGACTTAAATAAATACTCTTATTGAGTGACTAATGACTGTTGATTAACTGTTAGTCGTGACTTATGAATAATGGTTAATTTAGTCATGAGTAATTTTTGCGAATAAAGACTGATTTATACAGATCTGCTGATCTTAGTGACGACAGCAGTGTACGGTCAGAGAGCCCAGCCGGCCAACTCAACGATGCAAAGAAGAGGAGGAGGAGGTTGCAGATGCAGCCGACTCCGATCAAGCAACGAACTACAACAACAACGGCATCATCTGAAGAGGAATCAGCCGCAGGCAAGGCAATGCCCATCCGAGCAACACCCACTCGGAAAACCACAAAAACAACGCCAACAACAGCATTGAAAAAGGACAACGACATTGAAGCCCTCCAATACCAATCGGAGGGTAACGAAGGGTGCTACATGGGGAGCAACAACTCATTCCAGCTGCTCGCCTCCTCTGATATTGAGGACAGAGCGGAAGACATTAAGGAGCTGGGGGAAAGTACGAAGAAGCGTGATGAATTCACTGCTCACATCGCACACCTCAAAGCAAAAATCGCTGCTGATGAGGCCGCCGAAGTAAAAAAAATAGCAACAACAACAACAGAAAATACAGCAACAACAAACGCAGAAGCAGCAGCATGGCCAGCTCCATATGGAGCTGCCTTCTACTTCTAAAGCAGTTCATCTACTGCAGCAGCAACAACATCACCAGCTACAAAAGCAAAAGCAACAACCACAAAAGCAGCAGAGACAGCAGCAAGATCAGAGACAGCAACATTAGCAGAGATAGCAGCAACACCCATCACAACAGATACAAAGGCACCAACAGAAATCCGTAAAGAAGAAAGAGAGGTGTCCACCTATTTGGACTAGGGACGAAAGACTTTGATAAAACGTGTAAGTTAGCCACAAAAAATTCCTTTTTTCTTAAATACAAGGGAACGAATAGAATGTCGGTCCACTGTAGTTCAAAAAAGTAAAAGTGGCTCTAACGGCGGCTGGGGCGCGTTTCTATGCATACACCCCTGAAGGGGAAAAAGGGCGCACTGTACTCCTCAAGGGTGTTGATCCTTCAATTGACCCGAGGAGATCTTCGAGGAACTACAATCCCAAAATATCGAAGAGATCCAATTCGTAGAAGTAAAACCCTTCACCACTTTGGCTACGAGGAAGAATAAGGACGTTAAACTTCCGTTCTTTCTCGTCTAGCAAAAAAATTGAAAGCCTAAGGAAAGTTCCGTCCACGTACTTCAATGTGCGCAGTGTCGGATGTTGGGACACACGAGGGACAACTACAATATGCAGTATAGATGCTCAAGATGTACCAAATCCCATCAGAAGGGAAAATGTAGTTTAGGCCCAGCAGGAAGTCGCAGACAGAGCCCTTCACAGCTGTGTACTCTGCGGAGGAAAAGGGCATCCCGCTACTTATCGGGGTTGTCCTCGCATCCGAGAGCTCCGGCAAAAAGTAAAGGCTGCAAGGAACCCAAAAACGGTAGAAGCCAGGCCATTGGCCCGTGCTGCAGCTACCGCTGCTACGCCGACTATGTCCTACGCTCAAATTGCGTCAGGCAGAAAGCCGGCAGAACAGACAGTGCCAAAGGTTACTTCGGTCAAAGTGTCAAAACAGCCCACGGCAGATCCTACATTAAAGGATGTATTAACCACCATCCAGTCAATGCAAGCGCAGATGATCGCCTTGCAGAAACAGATGGTAGATTTACAGACAAGTTTCCTACAGCAAACGGCCCGAGTGGACGTTATCTATTCGGTGCTGTTTAGCGAGCCAAATGAGCAGCAGATATAATGGGCACACGCGCAGCAGGACCCCCTAAGATCCAAGCAGTGAATGTTAATTCTCTGATAAGGATCGAACGACAAATACAACTTTTTCACTTCTTGCAAACCCATAATCCTGATGTGCTGATGGTTAGCGAAACTAAGCTTAACCAGACGCGCAATCGAGCTCGAGGCTCTTTTCACTAGCCTTCGCTTAAACTTGGAGGAAAACTGTTACGTCATTGCTGGTGATTTAAACGCAAAGCATGGCGAATGGGGTAACTGTATTCCAAACGAGAGGGGGTAGAGCAGAACGGTATCGAGTTCAGGCTGGATTTGCATGCAACTGATAGACCGTCTTTTCCTAGAAGTGGATCCTATCTGGATGTAATGCTTACAGACAGACGAATCACGATAGTGAACGTAGATCGACTCACAAGGAAGTGTTTAACCGCAGTCGAGTACGACAGTGATCACTGTGGTCTCGCCGCGGTTATTCAGCTTCCGAATGAGCAGGAGGAACTGTAGGAATATGTCCAAACGTATCCTTATAACTATAATAAGGCGCGTTGGGCACGTTTCTCTAAAGTCTTTACTAGAGAACTTTGTTTGAGTGCAATCCTTCCACCAACGAACAGAAACCTGACAAACGAAGAGGTTGACAGGTACCTCGTACAAATGGACGACACTATTAAACGAACTATGAAAAAGACTATTCCTATGATGACACCAAATTATGTTGGCGACATCTACCGAAATGTGGAGATAGACGCACTTCACGTGCAAAAAAGTAGACTACTGTCAAGACTAAAACTCTTCTACAGACGGTTTACAGATCCGCTAAATATTGAAATACGGTCGTTGAAGTCGCTGATCAAGCTAGTTCAGCAATTACTTCGCCAACAATATAGACTAGCTGTAAACTTGTACTGGGACAATAAGATTCGGGCTGTAAGGTCCAGCAACTCGAGCATGTTCCCAAAAATAAATTGAATCTTCCGGAGGAAAGGTTTAAACGACATCCAAACTGTCCGACTCAACAGAACGACAGACAACGCCAACTTACTAAGAACAGTAGATATCGATTGAAATGGGGCAGTACTTGACGACGACTTCTTTATAGTTGAAGATCCTCAGGAGAAGGTGAAAGTAATAGAAGCTATCTTTCAGAAAGTGTACATGGTCAATGAACCTCTTTGTCCAAATCACGACTTGGAAGACAGAGCCAAGCTTAACCACTTCCAACTAAGTACCGAGATAAGTCAATGGCGATCCGAGAATCCTGGTTTCACCAGGTTCAATGACGATCTTCTGGCAAATAATGCCGTCGCCGATGATGGAAACAATTCCATCCTTATTTCGAAGGATGAACTCCAGGGTATCTTTAATTCACTGAGGAAGAAAAAGTCAGTAGGAATCGATGGTATACTGAATATTGTTTTGCGCCATCTGTCCTCCGAGGCTGTAGATGTATATACAACCCTGTTCAACAATGCGCTGAGTAATGCATAGTACCCGGTGCATTGGAAAACAGCTGTAATACATGGAAAAGGCGTTCGACACCGTTTGGTTAGAAGGCCTCTTCCTCAAGTTAGTCAGACTAGGCATAAATAAAACACTGCTGTATGTGATCTATGATATGGTTACAGGTAGGAAGTTTGTTGTGAAAAATGGCAACGTTACATCCACAAAAGGCCGTTGGCTCACCGATCCTTTTCGTTATATTCCCTAGCGATCTTATTGGTTCCATGCCGCATTTAATAGCGTACGCCGATGATCTTATAGTGTACAGATCAGATCCGAAAATTGAAGTTATAAATAACATGTTGCAGCGTGACTTTGATAAAATTCAGCGATTTTGCGACGACTGGATGTTGAAAATCAACTTCCGGAAGTGCAAAAATATTCTCTTTAGAACCCCGCTATTCAGGGCCTCAAGGGACAGGAAGAAAAACTGGCGCAAGTTCGGCATATTTGATCCGCGTAGTTGTTGATGTATATGTAGTTAGATATCTTGGCACTTGGTTAAACCAGTATTTGTACTGCGACAAGCATGCAGATACAGCTCTGACAAAAGCTAAGAAAGCCTTTGCTGCGGCAAGTTGGTTGTTTTACAGCAGCAAACTTGATACCAGAGTAAAGGTGATCTGCTACGTGGCCCTCATACGGCCAATCATGGTGTATGGTTGCCAGGGTGGTTCAATCTGAGTCCTTCCCAAATGGAAAAGATGAGGGTGTTTGAGAGGCAATGTCTCTGGGCCTGCCTCCGGTTGTATCGAACATCTGAATCCGATTGCAAGAAATTCTATCCCAACGAGGTCTTGTACAAAGAGGCAAACCTAACCAGGATAGATAATTTTATTATTAAGCTGACTCGAAGGCATATTGCACGCGCGATGACTTCGACAAACAGTCTGATCTTTGGATCTTACTACCCAAACCCTATGTACCACAAGAAGGTGTGGCAAAACGGCTTCATATCACCCGAAGAATTTGTCTATCTAGACTCCAAAGGGCTGATACAGAATACGGAGGGATGTCCTATCATCTTCCTTGTCGTACGCAGAACAGTGGATAGGCGACTCCAATATGAAGCGGACGTCGCTTATAGCCACGAAGAACTTCTTCGGTTTAGTAGGGCGATCTCCGCCCGAGACAGGGCACAGTCCGATAAAGAACGTCACTTTTACTGGGGGCTTCACCAAAACCAGCCCCTGCCACAGTTCGTAGTTAACCCTGAAAGTTGACCTCGCGGCCAGCTTACATAATTTTTAAGAAAAAAAAAAATAAAAATAATATATATATATATATATATAAACTAAAAAAACAAGTGCACCATGTCATATTGAATATATATGTCATGCATATAAATGTTATATACGCCATGATGCACATGTCTGTATCTAACGGGCATAGTTAAGTAGTTGTTAGTAATTTAAGTAGTTGGGTAGTTGTAAGAGTTTTCTTTTTTTATCTATCTTGTTTAAGTTTTTAGTTTAGTTTTATTTAAGGATAGCTTAAGTTTATTTATATAAAAACACGCACTACCAAGTTTTTGTTTTCTAATAGTTTCCTGGAACAAATTAACACATATCTATATAACAATAATTTCACGCTTATTATGTCCAAAGTGGTCGCCGTGGCGTAGTGGGTAGAGTGTGACGCTCACACGCCGAAGGGTCTACGTTCGGCTCCCATCTCAACACCAATTTTTCGAAATTTTCACGGCACCACCTCTTTCGAGCTGCTGACAACACTCAAAGAGTAATAACAGTCTAAGAAAGCTGCTCAAATTTCGCCATTCGGAGTCGGCAAAAAGCTGTAGGTTCCTTCTACTCGTGAGAGAGCAGTAGCGCGCACAACACGAGTAGTTGATGAGCACGCTAGGCCCTGGTCCTCTTTTGGACTGTAGCGCCAACAATTATTATTATTGTTATGTCCAAAGGCAATTTGAATTAGATAAGACATAGATTAACTAAGAGCATCTGTTTAGGGTCAGTAAGTTAGATGTTAAATCATTCTCAGATTACGTTACCTAGTTTTAACTATTTTCCTAGGATTTATTCATCAATTATATACAGTTAAATAAAAATGCAAAAACAAAAAAAAAATATAGAGTTCCGAATCGAATGCGAAGCCACATTTTTGAAAAAGAGCAGGAACCCGAGGAAAACAAACTCGCTATGGCTTAAGAAAGAGTTAGGAAATCGGGTCGCATCTCTCAAAAAACTCAAAACGAGGTGTAAGGATGAGGAGGCAGTTCAAGGTCTGACTGACAAACTAATCAAAACCCAAATGCTTCGACTTGCAGACCCTCTGTTCCGTAAATACGGAACTACTGAAAACTTGCTAGGACCAGAAAACTTTTAAATAGGTCAGTCAAGACCAATCTGGAAGAAGAATGGAACTTGTACCTATCGAAAGAAAAATAATATAAAAGTCTCATTCGGGCTTTGAAAAGTGCATCCTCTAGAGATTTTTGTGGAACCATTCGATGAAACCAGCAGACTGGTAAAAATCCTTAAAAAGACAAAGCAGTCAGCCCGGACACAATCAGGAAACCTCGCGCACCGCGTCTCCTATGACGAAGGTCTTATGGGCCCCATCCTATACGGAGTCACCAACAATCCAGCTGCGTCGTGCATACAAAGTCGACATTCCCCGTGTCCAGGACTGTCTCTGGCCAGAAACTGAACCGGGAAGGAAATATAGTTGCATTTTCACGGAAGGCTTCAAGACGACGGAAGGATCTGAAGCCGGGGCCTTCGTAGAAAATGACAACTTTAGACTTCACACCTCTTTATGTCATTTCGCATCAGTCGGAAACGTTTGCGACCCTTATGACCACTAACTATATTGTAAAGAAAAAGTGGAAAGGAATAAGGCCAACTAACATATCTGCGTCTGTAGCGCCAGCCAAACTGTGCTAACGGCTTTACTCAACCCTTTAATCACTTCCAAAGTAGTCTAGGATTGCAAGTCTTTTCTTAACAAATTAAATTCGCTAAGACTTGTCTTGGTGCCGGGACATCATCATTGGAAACAAGATTGTGAATGAACTTGCTAGGCAAGGTTCAATGGCGACTTTCCAATGATGCCTGTGTGAGCAATGTATTGACCTATCGCAATGAGGTTTTGTATAACGAAGCCAAAGTGAATAGGTTGCATAATTTCATTATTAAGCTAATTCGAAGAAACGTTTCACGAGCAATGACTTCTCACAACGAACTTACATAAGGAGCCTATATATATACCATTTAGATTTAGATTAGATTAGATTTATTTCCTTATAGATAAAGATAAAAACTATTTACATAACAATTCATTAGTGACACAGTTAATGATATTATAAGAAAATATTAGTGGCACTCTGTATTTAAGAATGAATATATATAGAATGAATATATATAGAATGAAGTATATAATAATACACTTCAATTACTTAATAAACTAATAAAAATTGAAAGGGTGGGGAATACAATTCTACTAAAAATCAAACTATAAAGAATTAGTGTAAATTAATAAGCGGTAACAATTCAAGAAAGGAAAGCAAGAACACAAATCTTGTAAATAAGTAGATATAGAGCAAGCTAAACCAGAATATTATAAAGAAGAGATTCGAGACTATCGATATCAAGGGTGAAGAGCCACAACTTAACGCTTTTGATAAATATTCCAGATAATGTTAATGAGTGTATAGACTGGGGTAATACATTAAATAAACGATATGATAAAACAGAATAAAAATTTCGGTAAACAGTAGTGCGGAAAGTTGGTACTGTCATGATATTTAAATGGTCACTACGAAAGTTGTAATGTGAAATTAGACGAGAAGTACGGTTACCGGACATTAAAAAGAACAATTTTAACACTTTAAAACAATACAAATGACGAACAGAAAGAATTTTCCATAAACAGAGTAATGGATAACTCGAATGTCTATAAGATTTATCTTTCGTATGGCATACTTTTGTATAATCATCAGCGGTTGAATTCTATTCCGATACACACCTCCCCAACAGGCAATACCATGTTGTAACTTAGATTGAAAGATGCCATAATTAAATATCTTTAAAAGTTTGATGGAACAGACTTTACTCAGATAATAAAAATGGCGAAGAGTACAACGGAAATAAGTTTTCAAGATATTAATCTGATTTGTAAAACTGAGTTTAGAGTCAATTATTATACCCAAATATTTAAATTCAGAAACACTCTCAATTAAAAAACATTTAGCACTACAGACTTGTTTATGACAATAGGAGGGAGACAAGGATCGAAATGAACAAATGCAGTTTTGGAATAGTTTGTATTTATTACAGTCAAGGGAATGGAAATAAAAATAATTATCAGACAGATATAAGGATGATAGACTGAAGAACATTATTTTAGTTTTAGAGCTTATTATTAAATTGTGTTTGGAAAACCATAGTCACAGTAGATAAAGGTCCCAATTTATGTCACATACCATGTCTAAAGGATTATTCAATATTCAAAAATAAAAAAATATGTAAAGCCAATGTCATCAGCAAAAGCAGTCGGTGCACCCTTAAAAGGTAGAGCCAAAAGAGAATTGATATAAATTAGGAATAAAATTAGCACTAGCACCGAACCTTGAGGGACACCTAGGTTATGGTATCCAGTTTCACTTCTTATATCATCTAACTTAACTCTTTAGGATCTGTTTATGAGATAGGAAGTTAACCATTCTAGAATAAAGCCACGAAATCCTACTTTTTCTAGTTTTCTCAAAAGAATATTGTGGTTTACCATGTCAAATGCTTTAGTTAGGTCAATAAATAATCCAACAGTACATTTTTTACAATCAATGTGTGACATGAGTTGAGTGCAAAACTTCAAGAGAGCATCTTCCGTCGATTTACCTTTTAAAAAACCATACTGCGCCTTATTAAAGAAACTATTTTTTGCTAAAAAATTCATAATTCTATTTTTCATTAGCTTTTCAAAAATTTTGCTAAATATCGAAAGGATCGAGATGGATCTATAATTTCCAATTTCAGAAGTAGAACCTTTTTTATGTAGGGGAATAACTTCAGCACATTTAAGCTCATCAAGGAATACACCATCCAACACACATCGATTATAAATAAAAGCTAAGACATCAACTAAGAAATAAGCAATCTTTTTAATTACAAAATTCGATATACCATCAGGTCCATTTGATTTAGAGTTGGGTAGGCTACCAATAATTTTTAAAACTTCAAGGGGCGAAATAGTCTGGAAGACAAAACTACTATAAGCGAGGACTCAGAACGCTCACATAAGGATACACATGAAGGACAATTTGAAGATACATTACTTGGCTGCAAACTGTTAACAATATTAATAAAATAGGAATAAAACGCATCAGCAATGGAAATTTTGTGACACACATCAGAATTATTGACATGTAAGAAAGTTGTAGATTTATAGATAGAGGACTTATTCAGCATGCTATTAACTATCCGCCATTCATTTTTTAAACTACCACGTGCAGAACATAAAAGGTTAGTATAGTAGCTATTTCGACATCTAGGGAATTCCTTTTTCTGAAAAACACGTAACGTATTATATTTACTTTTAAGCCATTGATTGTTAGGTTGTTTATTGCACTTCAATCTGAGTCTATTTTTCGTTTTGACTTTGTTTAATAATCTTATTGAAATCCACGGTTTAAGTCTTACATTATGTTTTCTTAGGAGCAAAGGAAAAGAACATGAAATGATGTGATTGTAGAAAATATTAATAAAATTAGGGTAAGAGGTAGAAGATTTACTACAGGAGTACACATCATTCCAAGACTCAAAGCATAAAGATCGACTTAGTATCTTGAAGTTGATTTTAGTCATTATTACTGGTGGATTAAAAGGTCTAGTCAATGGAGATCTCGGGATTAATAGGATCAAATATTCATTTAATACAATCATTAATTCCAATATTAGAATATGTAAAATACGTATATATATATATATAAAATATATATATATATAGTTATAGCTTTGATATTAGGTTTAGGTAATTAGTTTGTAAGTAGTTAGTTTAACTAGAATAGGTGTAGGTGAAGCCTTATCTTTTATAGATAATTGATTGTAATAGCAATTTTTGAGAAAAAATTTTTTCAATAATATTAAATTTATAGCTTTTATTAATAAACTAAAATAAAAAACACGACGATGCTGGAAGGTAATCATATTAAATAATTAGATTAACATACAGCACCCGCCTAGGGCCATTAAAAAGTTCTCATCATAACATACTCTGTAACTATAAGTATTTTTACCTCTAGATATAAGAAATCAGAAAAAACAACAATAAAAAAATTTTCTTGAAAAACAAACAATATTTTGACGCGTTAAAGTTGCAAAATATATAAATATATAACATTTTTTATTTTTCATTTTCGGACTATGGTCCCTGTGCTTAATTTGATGTTTTCATCCAATGGTGCAAAGTTTAATTAATGAGCCTGGCCTACCAGCCCGTGGGTTGTTCGTAAGGTTAACTTCCTCACGACGTAAAAGCATATAGTTCAGAAAGTCCGACATGCCTCAGAAAATGACAGATCAACTGTTGACGACCTCAGCAAACGTTTTAAGAACAACGATTTTCGGTTTTTCACGTGGAATGTGAGGTCGCATAACAGATGGCCCTGGTAGATATCACCGCCATCCAAGATATACGCAAAAAAATGTGATAAAACGGTGACATCTTCTACAGCGATTGCTACAGAGAGATGCGGATTTGTTGTTCTACGTAGACTTAGCCAAAAAGTCTTGAGCTATGACCCCGTTAGTAAGTAAGAACGCCTCATGACAATCCGCATCAAAGCTATATTCGGGAATATCAGCCTAATTTGCGCTTACGCCCCAACAGAATGGAAGGATGACAACACCAAGAATGATTTCCACGATCTACTAGAAACAACATAAGGTCGATGCCCCAGCTACGACACCAAGGCCGTTCTTGAAGACTTCAACTCTCAGCTGGGAAAGAAGGACATCTTTGCTGGAGTCATCGGTAAGCACAGCGTGCACGACAACACATCGAGAATAGGACTCAGGCTGATCAGTTCGCCCCGGGCGGAACCTCTCTGTGGCTAGCATGCGGTTCCCACACCTAAACAGTAACAAAGGATCCTGGCGATCACCTGGTCATCGTCAATCAGATTGATCACGTTGCGATCGACGTCAGACAGTCTATCAATTTTCTCGATGTCCGAACCTTTCGAGGTGCAAACATCAACTTAGATCATCACCTTATTGTAGCCAAGGTAAGAACCCGGATAACGAAAGAGCAACGGAGTTGAGACAGGCCAATACGGTTTGACGTCGAAAAGCCACAATCGCTACTGATCGCTAAAAACTGTGCCGACCGAGGCTCCTTGAAACTGGCTTAAAGTTCGACGCTGCCTGCACTATCCATAGAAGAAGATTGGAAACGTCGCCAAGAAGCCATCAAAGAACATGCCACTGATGTGCTGGGTTTTACGTCACCACCCAGAAGGAACTCATGGTTTGACGACGAGGGCAGGCAAGCACATGCAGCCAAACAAGATATTTATAAGGCAAAGCTGCATCGAACAACGACGGCTGTTCGTGAACTCTTCGAATTGAGAAGGAGGGAAGAGCACAGGCTTCTCAGAAGAAAAAGGAAGGAACATGAAAGGAAGCGCGCTGTCGAAGAAATGGTATGGTGTTATGGCAGGAATGAAGTCCGAAAGGTAAAACAGCTATCCGGTAGATACAAGCCTTTGCACCGACGCCTGATGGGAGCAAAACCGAAAAAATGTTGGTCGCAGTGTGTGCTGAGAATGTGGAAGGATCATTTCTGTAGACTCCTTAACGGCGATGATAGATAAGAATTCCGTCCCCCCGATTTAGACGAAATAAAGATAGCAATATCGAAGCTGAAGTCAAATAAAGCTGCTGGAGTGATCGGACTGCCCGCAGAACTATTTAAAGCAGCTGGAGATGACCTGGTTGGGCGCATACACCAGCTCATCTGTAAGATATGTAAAGCATGCCTGATGAGTGGAATTTCAGCGCCGTTTGCCCATTCCACAAGAAAGGAGACCCTTCAACATCGCCTACAAGATCCTCTCTGGCGAATTGTGTGAGCGTTCAAAACCGTTTTTCCACAAACTCTACCATGTGACTACTTTAACTTCATTCTTGAGAACATTGTGGTTACTTAGAACAACAATACCAGTACCGAAGTCAAACGCAGAATTACTCTTGCCAATCGTTGTTTCTTTAGGCTCAAGATGCAATTAAGTAAGAAAGCCCTCTCTCGAAGGACTAAGCTCGCTTTATATATCAACTTGATCATCCTAGTCCTACTTATGGCGTGGAAACTTGGACGTTACTAAAAGCGGGTGAAGAAACCCTTAGTTTTTTCGGGAAAAAGTTTTGCGTGCTAATTTTGGTCATGTTTACGTTGAAGGCATCTGGATCACACATATGGAGACGAACCTGAACCAACTTGGAGTGCGAAACTGGGGCAGCTGGCGACAGATCGCGCTGGTTGGAGAGGCATATTGGTTGAAAAGAACCAACATTTTGAATAAATTCAAATCATGAATATACAAGAAGATGGTACAAGACTATATTAGTATAAAGTGTATACATATGTTTTTTTCAAAATGTAATAACAATATTATTTTTTGCGAAGATCATAATTTATTAAATTGAATTACTCACATGATAATTTGATATATATTTGAATATATATTCAGTTTTTTTTCCTATAAAATCCCACTTCCACGACTTTAAAAAGTGGAAATTACGATTTTTGGATAATAACATCAGAAACCGTCCTGCTCCGAATGGCCAAAATGATCTTACGCTTAATACAATAATGAAAAAGCGGCTTAATTGTATTATCACTTGTAAAAACTTTCGCACTTCCTTCATTTGGTGGTGCTCAGTGAAACTTGTTTGAATAACAATTCTGCATTGAAAAAAAAAAGAATAAACGAGTGCCGATGTATGCTCTGTCTTGCAGAATTAAAGTTACAAAATCGTATCTGAACGTACATATATATGTATCCATATATCCACGAGGAACCGGAACAGACGTGGGGCGACCTTATTTGTTATATTATTTTTATTATTATATGAAAATTTGAGTCCAACATGTATCCAAACTAGAAGGTTTTGTTATTTGTTCATATCATTATCATTGGTGTCTAACAACAAAATCAATTTCAAGCTGTTCAACGACTTCAAATATTTTGTCAAGATTGTTTCCTAAAATTTGCATCAAAGAAGGCACAGGGATAACGAAATGTTGAGAACATCGGATCAGTTATTGACTTGAGTGCCTATTAATTAATGCACCAGCGGTTAGCTTTTATTGCTACGCGCAATTCTTTTTCTTTGGTATTTATATCAGGGACCGTTGAGGGAAGTAGACCCAAAGCTTTCTCGTCTCCCGCCCTTGGATTACTCATTCATCTCTCATTGGTACACTGCATAACGAAAATTTGGATCCTAAGAAATTGAATTGTTGATGTGGCAGGCAATTGGCGTCGAAAATGACTGAATACAAAATTTAAGCAAAAGTTGTTTAAGTGTGTATTGTCTCGTAATTAAGAACTTTAACCACTCCCATCGTAAACATAAACGCTTTTCTTGTTTCAAAAATATAACACCAACTGGAGCATCACCGTTGTTAACACCGAGATATATTCCGTTGTAGTTCATTGCAAATAGCTTTAAGTGACCGAAATTAAGTGAGAACACGGTCCGATGGTAAAGGGGTAGAGGAAAGTAGAAAGTTTATGTTGTAAATAGCATTCAATATTCGTTTCGTGATGCTTAAGAACGAAAAAAATAAAAGGCATTTCCATCAAAGCGTGTATTGCAAGCGAATTTCTGAAGGAAAAGAATGCAGGTGGATAACTTATTTTAGCGAAAATAAACTTATGAGGATGAGATATTTCGTTATTGCAATTCCAGGATTGCATGCATCTACCCCTGAACTTATTCACAATAACCTCTGCAAGAAGTTTTGAAGTATGAACGTTGAGATTAAAATCATTTCTTACTTTCTCTGTGAAGACCAGGCCCTTGCAAAAAGAAGAAAGACCTAGGAAATTCCTTTTTTGACAATCTTTAAAGCCTCAGTTATATAAAAGGGCAACATCTTGACAGCTCACCTTGATTAAAGGGTTGCTAAAAGTTGTTTATCTGTGCGGTGTCAAAATTGTTTCAGATCTAGCCGAAGTATGTTTGCTTTATCTTTAGGTTGGAAGCAATCTTATTTTGTTGAATATAAAAAAATGTGAAATTATTAAAACAGCATGGGAAAGACTCGAATTACACAGCTCTTTACAAGGATTGTGATCCCGCTTTGCATCGCGTATCTTTTAGAATTACACAATTTGCGTATTGAAGCCCCACTTTTATTGTTTTTTTTATCATGCACGAGTCTCTTTGTAAATGCTTCAAACAAAATTTGCCTCGTTATTTGTATCCATAGGTAGTAACCAAACCCTAATTATTATAATATACAAAGTAACAAAAATTCGATATAGATTAGGAAAAAAGTACATTTGATTTATTTAAACATGAATTAAATATTCAAACTACACATACTGTGTAAACTTCAATAAGTTACAACTCAACAATATTTTACGTGAACGTAACAAAAAATGAGTAATTTATTTCAAAATTAATTTGTAAAACGAAACAAAAGAAAATTCTTGATAATAAATACATTAAGTCAAGAAGTCCAAGTATACAACAATAACTAAGTTATCTATTTTTTCTTTCTGCCTTTCTTGGCTGCAGCAGTCGCTTCCTTTAGTGGGAGTTGTTTTTTTTCGTCAGATTCAGACTTGTTTCCGTTTGTCTCAATATTGTCGTTTAACTTATCTTCGACTAATGTTGAAGAAATCTTGCTTTCCATTGGAGTTACAGCCTTCGTTTTTTTTGGCTCTGAAGTAGCTTCATTTGTTTGGGTATCATTAGCTACCAAAAAAATACTGTGCTGTCCTCCGCCGTATGCTTGCAAAATTTGTTTGCCTTGAGTTTGTTTACTTACGATTAGAGTAGGTTCGAGAGCGTCATCTTCATCGCCAGTACCAAGCTGCAGACTGGATCCCATGCCCCAAGCGTACAGTTGTCCTTCTTTTGTTATAGCAAAAGACTGTGCTTCGCCACGTGAAATACTAACTATTTCTTTCCCACTTAATGATGTAATCAACTTCAGTTCAGTTACGTCGTCAGTAACAGACCCTAATCCCAAACGACCGTAATCTTTTCGACCAATTGCATAGCATGACCCATCATTTTTTAGTACTAAAGTGTGATGCTGCCCACCAGCGATAGATTTCACATCCTCAAACTTAGTATTAATTGGATTTATAATAACTGAGGCTTCCTTAGGATAACCCAATTGCTTGTAGTTATTTAGACCAAAGGCCCATATAACCGGACTCCCATGTTCTTTAAGAAATGTGCAGTATGTTGTTGCCCATATTGCTTCAATAAGTTTTCCACGTTTTATGGTGACTAATCCAGGGCGTAGGAGTTCCGTTTTTCCACGCCGACTCTCTCCTGATGCCGAACGTAGTGAAACACGACCAAGTTGTCCTTGTTCTGCACAGCCCATTGTGTAAACTTTTCCAGAACGCGTAAGAATAACTAAATGGTCTGCACCTGATGCAATATCACATGACGAAATTCCTGGCAAAACTTCAACCGGCAGTCGTTTATTTCCTTCAAGCGTAAGACCCATATTTCCATGCGAATCTCGGAATGATCCCCAGGCATATACACTTCCGTCGTCTAATAAGCACGCTGAATGCGAGTCCCCTGCAGATATTTTAAGACATTTCCTAGGTAAATCAACTTTTTTGGGTTTAAATTCTGATCCCTCTTCCGAGCTATCACGACCCAATGCTCCTTCATCGTTGCAGCCGAAAGAATAGACATCCCCATTTTTATCCAAACACAGATTATGCATCCCACCGGCCCGAACATCTACAATATCTTTAAGAGTGGTGACTAAAGCAGGACGTTTTCGCTCCATATCGGAATCCCCATCTCCTAAGCCAAGCTGGCCCATGTCTCCTTGACCACAAACAAGCACGTTGCCTGTTATTGAGTTTATCATTGGAATTGGCATGTTAAACACTATTCGTTGCATTTTTTTTAAAGGACCCTCCTCATTGTTGTTTGTGACGGCAGAGGCCTTTCGCCTGACAGCTGATTTGACTACTCTCGGCATTTTGAGACTGCGCAAGATTTAAATATTAGCAATATGCAGGTTATGTAGTTTTTAAAGTACTTACTCTGTAATTTTTAACGGAAATTATTGAAAACTATATTTCAAACAGTCTTAGTTCGATACTTGTGTTCACAATCTGAATCACTACCTGAATGAATTATCAAAAATTTCGCTTGAATATCTTAAGAACTGCAGTCAACGCGGGAAAACTGAAGCACATTAATAAGAAAGCAGATGTTTATGCCAAACGTCATGTCACACTGACATTCTAAGGCGCTTGTTCGTTTTCGTTTAAAGAAAATCCCACTATTTCAAACGGCACTCTTGGGATGTGACTACATATTGTGTCAAAACTTCAAATTAATGTAAATGGCAGAGACCAATAGGTAAATGGTAAATGGGTTACTTTAATTTCCTATGAACGACTTTGCTTTATTCAGAAACCAATAAGGAAGGTCTCTGGTTTTATTATTCAACATAACAAGAGCCATAATATGTAAACATTAGCATGTTTAAATGCGTGAAGTGCATCATATAGAAATTACTGTCCATATAAAACTATTCATTAAAAATTGTTTGCTTTATCTTGCGCGGTTTTAATAGATAATTATTTTCCACGGTGTCTTGTGCTGGAATTTAAACTTTTGAATCCACAGAAAAGTATTTGTACATCGAGTAATCCAGAAATTTACCTCTAACATCAAGCGAAAAATTTATTTTGTTTAAATTTTATTACATTTGATGTAGTTTATTTCTTTTGGAATAACAGGGAATCTGCTTCACTTTTTCTCTGTAGATTTTTTTTTCAGATATTTATATATATATATGTTCAACATCCTTTCCTAATTTCTTTGATTTTTGATGAAATATGCTGATTTATGCTATGTAATTATAAAAAAATTAATGTTAAGTCAAAATTATTTCCTGAGATTAGGACAATATTTAATAGGGAAGCCTTTAGTCAAGTGAACAAATAACAAGAATATATAAAATAAAAAAGTGAAGCCCAATTTATTATTGTTCCGTTGGCCCCAACTTTCATTAACATAGGTATATATGAATACGTTTTTTTTAAGTTTTTCTTAACCCACAATTTATCACTACGTCTATTAGCCCGAATGATCGAAGGAAAAACAGTTCCACTCGTAAATTTTTGACGCAACGTTTCTACTGCCATTTCATTCGCACAAAGACGAAAATCCCAGTATTTTCCCCATTTTGGTAGCAAATGACGCCATCTTTTACTTAAAATACGCAGCTGCCTAATATTGGAAAAAGGAGTATTCACCTGACGGAAATTCACTGAATTATGCCAAATTTTAAGAAAATTAAAAACTCTTAACATCGATTACAAAAAACAATTTTGTAAGAAAGAAAAATATTGTTAAGTGATTCTAAGATAAGAAAGAGTAGTTCTTAGCGGCTCAAAGGTATGTTTAATGGATTTTTTTAACTATTAAAATAATTTTAATGGCCGCCAAATACTGGCAGCATCTGCAGCGCCAATCGGTGATAAATTCATAAAGCGCCACAGCATTTTAGTGAAGTGTGGAGCCCCCTGTCTTTCAATAACATGATTTAATTTTTTGTTTACGTCCAGAAAGAATATGTGTGCTTTTATTTCCAAATTAATTTTTTGTCAAATTAAACAAATTAATTTGCGGGCAGGAGTACCCACGACGGTAATTGCTAGGCGTTATTCCAATTTTCTCCTTTCATTTCCTTGTCACTGCTGAATAAGCAAAGTAAAATTTATTTACTTTGAGTTTTGCAAGGAATTTTTAACCCTGAATACAAAATATTTTCACAGTAAAATATCAAGAGAACACAAGACAAATCGATCTACAATATTACGTTAAATCAAAGTGTTACTTCATGAAGTAAAGATATTCTTATACAGCCATGTCGCGTAAACGTCTATTATTATTCCTTTAGGCTTTGTTGAAGATATTAATTTGATTTATTCATTAAAACTAAAGAAGACGCATAGAATAGATGAATATTTTCTAATATGTCTCCCATAATCAGCCGTTGTGTTCAGCGGTAGTAGAATTCCATGGTTTGAAAGCACTGTTAATTAATATATGATTCTATCACTAGTTGCGATAATGTGGACCGGGGAAAGGTGTCTAATCCTTACGTTATAGTGATAACGTTAGTCTGGTTCCTTTCCAAATTATTCATTTCAATCTCGTTTTATATGCACTAGTTAGTTTGGCTATACAAGCCTAAACCTGGTTCAGATGATCAGTCGTTTTAAGGGCATAAACAATAAGACTTAAAACTGCAGTAGTTGCCAAAGCCATCAAGGCCTAATTCCTAATAAACTGCAGCGACGTCTAATTTTCATAGAGAACTTGTTTATCAGTTAATAGTAATAATAATTGTATGGTGCGACAGTCCATGTAACGAATACATCATATACTTATACATACCATATATATGTACATACTTAATATAATTGATTTTCAACTGGCGATAGTTCCATTTGTTTAGTTACTAATTCATGTTTTGAAAACTTATGAAAAAACTGTCATAGACCAATTACCTGTAATGCATAACAAGACATGGTGGGCCATGTAAATTGAAGTCAGCAAATCATTTAGGTCATTTCACTTGTGGATAAAGATGTTAAATTAGAACTAAACATACGATTTATAGGAGACCTAACTGACAAATTTCGTGCATATTTACGCATATTCATATTTTAAACTTTATTATTTAATCTATCGAAGTTTAAAATCCGTACATACTTTAAATTAAAAATAAATGTAACTTGATGTTATCACATATATTTATAGATTAAAAATGGCACAATTGTCGGATATGAAGATTAAGATTGAGGGGAACGTTTTACAAACTTATTTGGATTCATTTAATAAGGAAATAGAGGAGGGCAACCAAAACCTTAACACTAGTCTTGCTGATGGTAGTGATATTGTGGGCACAAGGAGCAAAGATGAAAACGAAGAGGAGACGGGAACCTATTTCGTAGATCAAGCAGGAAACTATTACTACCAACACACCAAAGATTCTGATCCAATACCAACGGATCCTCCCCATGACATTCATGAAATACTCGATGGAAGCGATTCCGAAGAATTATCAGAAATTACAAAGACCACAGGCAAACGTGAAGCAAATTCAGCTTCTGTGTTTATTTTGGGTGACGGTAAAGAAGAAGATAATGAACAGGATGTAGATGACGAAAACGATGAGGATTATGAAAATGATGATGATAATGAAAATAAGGAAGATTCTGATATTGATGAAAAGGAGGTATATGATTTTGATGAAAATGATGAAAGTTGCTCCAGAAAATCGAGCTTTATGGTGTCAACAAAAGTTGTTCGTTTAAAAAATAAGGGGAATTCTAATAACTTAGATGCACACCAATGTATGCATTGTGAATACGTTACCACGAAGAGATATTTATTAGGGCGTCATATGAAATGTCATTCCGAAGAACGACCTCATAAATGTTCAGTATGTGAAAGAGGTTTTAAAACAAACGCATCATTACAAAACCATTCCAATACACACACAGGTAACAAACCCCATCGTTGCAAATTTTGCACAAGTACGTTCACAACTTCTGGGGAACTAGTGCGTCATGTGCGTTATAAACATACACACGAAAAACCACATAAATGCTTTGAATGCGACTACGCAAGCGTAGAACTTAGCAAATTAAAGCGTCATATTCGATGTCATACGGGGGAGCGACCGTATCAATGCCCTCATTGTACGTATGCATCACCAGATACATTTAAACTCAAACGCCATATGCGAACACATACTGGTGAGAAGCCTTATGAATGTGATATTTGCCATTCAAAATTTACTCAGTCCAATTCGTTAAAGGCGCACAAACTAATTCATAGTGTAGGTGACAAACCCGTATTTCAATGTCATCTCTGTCCAACGACTTGCGGACGCAAAACTGATTTAAGAATTCATATTCAAAAATTACATACATCTGAGCGACCAATATCCTGTAAGCGGTGTGGCAAGATGTTTCCCGATCGCTACACTTATAAAGTGCATTCAAAAACTCATGAAGGTGAGAAATGCTTTAAATGTGAACTTTGCCCATATGCCTCTATATCGCAACGGCATTTAGACTCGCATTTACTCATTCACACCGATCAAAAACCATTTGATTGTAAGTTTTGTGAGCAATCATTTAGACAGAAACAGTTGCTTCGTCGTCATATTAACTTGTACCACAATAAGGATTACGTTCCTCCTACGCCACAAGAAAAAACTCACACGTGCCCAGATTGCAAAAGAGCTTTTAGTCGCAAAGGAAATCTTATGCGACATATGGCGTCGCATGATCCTGATTCAAGAATAACTATGGAAAAAATGGAGTTAAAGATTGGGCGTTTAACACGGTTAGATAACACAGCTGATGAGGAGACTGTAGAAATTTTGAGTGCACTCGATGAGGATGAAGAAGGGGAGGATGAGTATGAAATGGGAGAGGATGAAGACGGTGATGATCAACCCATTATGAAAGAAGAAGATGATAATAATGATGATGATATAGAAGCATATGTCTGTGGTTCTGACGAAAATGTAACTACCGTTACAATAAAAAAGGAAGATGATAAAGAACTTGTTGCTGTAGAGGGGATAGACGGCCAGCAATACATGGTTGTTGAAGTTATTCAATGTGATGATGAGAATGAAATGGACTCCAGGAAAGGACACAGAATAAAAAATGAATTAAACGATCAATTTATCATTTCTGGTACGTAAAATATTCATTAAAATTAACGTAGATGTAAAGTTAACAACTAATAATAAATAAAATAATGAATTCAAAAATGAATGTCTTTCAGATTTTAATGAAGACAGTGTGAATATAATAAAAACATCGAAGAATCAGCCGGATGAAATGGAGGATTGTTTTGGTTTTAGTGTAAGATATTATTTTTTTTATTTGTCTTTAATTAAATTATATTAATTGGTGGTAATTGTAATTTTCTTTTTCAGGAATCAGATGAGAACATGGACATTTCTCTAAATGTAAATGCAAGCAGGGATACTAAAACCGGAATTCGATTGCTTGAAATTTTACAATAGGTTCGATGTCAGTGTACATACATATTTTAATTTCTCAGGATTTAGATCTTTTTCAATTTTAATTTAGTTTTACTTTAATATATATGAGTTTAATATATATGAGTGTAATAGCCATTGTGAATGCGTAAATATAAATGATAAAAAAGTTTAGCAAATATTTGAATATATATATTGCAAATATATACTCTTTAAAAGATTCACTTTATTTTTAATACATACACTTACATTAATGGTTACGCTGTGTTTAACTAACATCATAATTGTGACTTACTGAAAAGAGTTCAGTAAGTGCTGATTTAAACGATAAGGTGGTGTTCTTATTAAACTACACAATAAGGTACGAATCTTGCTGAAGTACATTTAATAAAAGTTCTTGGCAAATTTATCGACTTCTAAAATGTGTACAAGATCTGAAGAATTTTACCGAATTTATGGAAGAACGTGTATGAATTTCAAAAGGTCCTGGAGAAAATTGTAATAGGAGGAATAGCAATTTTTACGAAGACATTTAAAATATTTAAACGTATACTATACAATTTTTTTTGGTTTACTTCAGTCTGCCTGGTTACAGGCTACTTGAAGAAATTCAAAATGTGGGTACAACATGAATTCACGCAGAACTGAAATTATTTCATTGATTATAAGTTAAAAGACGAACGGAATTGAATAATTTTTGATTGTTATTATTTCTACTAAGGAAATCTAATTTCATGTATAATTGGCACTAAATAATAATAATTGTTGGGGCTACAATCCAAAGGGGGACCAGGGCCTAGCTTGCTCATCATCTACTCGTGTTGTGCGCGCTACTGTTCTCTCACGAGTAGAAGGGACCTACAGTTTTTTGCCGACTCCGAACGGCGAAATTTGGGAAGCTTTCTTAGACAGTTATTACTCTTTGAGTGTTGTCAGCAGCTCGAAGGAGGTGGTGGCGTGAAAAGTTCGAAAAATTGGTGTTGTGCTGGGAATCGAATTAGACCCTTCGGCGTGTGAGCGTCGCACTCTACCCATTACGCCACGGCGACCACATTGGCACTAAATGGCCTTCAATAAATACTTAATAGAATTAACAAGACTACTTTCGTTTGCAAAAATATTAAGCACATGTCAATAGGTATCAAACAAAAAAATATGTTTCCCTCTTAGGTTGTCTAAGGTCTTAAACCACACATTGATTTTGTGGGGACAAAAGTCCTTTTAGCTCGTTATCATGTTTCGATTCAAACTGTAGATTTTTCAAGGATTCCCATTCTCGGTTACTCTCTTTACAAATTCGTAGTGTAAAAGGAAAAACCCCGGGGCGAGATCGTATTGCTTACCCCATACTTCAAAACCTTCCACGCAGCGCTGCTACAAGGCTTCTCCATTTCTATAATAACATTTTCAGTACTAACATCTTTCCACAGATCTAGATAACAGCCACATATATCCCCTTCCCTAAACCAAACAAAAACCGAACTGATATAAATGGTTACCGCGCGATATTCCTTATACCCTGTACCTCCAAGATTTTGGAAAAAATTATAGCTAACCGGCTCCTCTGGTTCATAGAATCAAAAAATCTCACCAGTGTAAAACAAGTGGCTTTCAAGCCAAAACGCGGTTGCATTGACGCTCTTTTACATATTGATTTCGTGGTAACCAATGCACTCTCTGCTCGAAAACATGTTTCGATTCTATCTTTAGATTTCGAAAAGGCTTTCGACAGGATAGGCAGCCATCTAGTTTTAAATAAATTGAAAGAATGGGGCATAGACCCGAAAATGTACGGTGTTATTAAATCATATTTGTTTAAAAGAAAATTTAGTGTAAATATTAATAATAAGTTTCCAAACACAGTGCCACGTTTCAATGGTATTCCGAAAGGGACACCCCTCTCATTAATTCTCTTTGTAATTGCATTTAATAGTCTGTGCGATATTATTAATAAATACAAAGGCTCAGATATTCATTATGTGCTCACATAACGATCTAAACATTGCACACAATTTGTTTTCTCGAGTTTATATGGAGACTGCCCGAAATGTACTCTAAACATCATGGTTTATCACCAAGCAGCAAGAAGAAGCCTGAACGCGTTTCCAACAACTCCCATTAAGAACATCCTAGCAAAAGCAGGCTTGCCTAGCATCGAACATCGCTATGCTATTGCTTCAGCAAAAATACTTCCCAAACTATACTTTGCCACTGATTCACCCATAGACAAAGATTTCCTTCTACTCACGAACCGTATGAAAAGCAAAAGAATTCCCTCGGCTCTCGAAAGGTCGCTTTTACTTGGCGAAAAACTTCAAATGCCAATTCGTGATACTACTCCTCGACAACCGTCTTGGCTAATGAAAACAGACTCCATCCTTCTAGAATTAGCTGAATACAAAAAGGAGACAACATACACCACGCTAATCCGTTCTACCTTTTCAACGATTGAAAGCCGCTTAAAGAAGGATGGTTGGAACTTCATCTATACTGACGGATCGAAAACAGAGGCAAACCCAGCCTTTGCGATCACTTAAAGTAACGGCTGTGTTCTTAAACAAAGCATCCTACCGAATATGGCATCTGTCTTCACTACCGAAGCAATAACGATAATCTCGGCATTGAAAATTGCAGCTGCGTCCAACCACAAAAGTGTAATTTGCTCAGATAGTCTATCTGTGTTACAGACAGTCAAGAATTTAAAAAATAAATCGCTTATCATCCGGCAGATCAGGAATATGGTCATTAGTAACCGAAACAAATGCAAACTTATGTGAATACCTGGACACATGGGGATATCCGGTAACGAAGCCGCCGACGCCGCCACTAAAAGGTCATGTGCCGCCCCCACGTTCTTAATTGACACCTACAGCAAAAAGGACTTGAGTAATTTTAATCCTCAATTAACTCTGCACAATGCTCCTTGACGACTGGTTCTTATACCATTACCACTATAAGAAAATCAACCTGGATGGCACCCCTACTATCTTCCCTTCCACTGCATCAAAAAGTGCTATTAAAAATTTTGTAAGACTCAGGCTGGGTCATACTGCATTAACACATCAACATAGACCATCGTCTAGGAAAGTGTTTTTTCTCATCCAATCGTGCAAAACGCTTGCTCAAGGCAGGCTTAATAACTACACTCGAAAATCCTTCTTTTAAAAACATAGACCTCATAACGAATTTAGTCTCCATATTTAGTATTACACTATAATATATCAGATTTCAAACCTCTTTAATTTAGAACATAATATTTCTCCAACCAGAGCCGAAAGCCCTTGTATTAACACATATTAACTGAAACTATTCAATAGTCAAGTTCTGAATCTGGATCTAATCTGTGTTTACTTAACACATGAAAAAAAAAACATTTTCAACTCTTGAGCTTTTCTTAAATAATGTTGGAATAAAATCTGCATCTAATATTTATAAGTATAAAGGGTTTGTTAAGAGTCCACAGTCGCACTCTACCCCCTACGCCACGGCGGTCACAAAAGGGTGTTATTAAACTTAAATAAATTAAATTTAAATTCTAACTGAACAAAAAAATTTACTTTAAAGAAACTCTGACTGCAGGGTGTAATACCCAAAAATGTCCCTCATGTGAAAAAAAGTAGCTGTATTAGTAGAATCGTAAAACAATTCTTTACATTATGAAATCTCTTAACCACCAAGCAAGCATAATAAATCTGAACGCTTTCTTCACCAAGTCCTATTTAACATCTACGAACTCCTACTTGCCAAGTTCAACTTCTTAGGATTTGATTTGATAAAAGTTTTTTTCACGGCACTATATTTTTCGGGTGACAGCACACTATTTCGCCGTCCGCAGTCGGTAAAAACTGTACTTCCATTCTATTCGTGCGAGTACAAAAGAATGAACAATTCTGGTAGTTGCTGAAAAAACTAAGTCTTGGGCATCTTGTGGGCTGTTGCACCATCCAATATGTATGCATATACTATAAGGAAATAACTTTCTTAGATTATTCATCTTCAACTAATAAAATGTTAATAGAGCCTTTTTAACAGAATGAGCTATTTATTATCAGAGGGAGGCAATGGATGGATCCAAATCTAACAAGAACGTCATTGTGATAAAATGACGGTATAAAACTGTCTTAAAATAGTATATTTTTTCAAATATCACATATTTATTCACATCCGAGGCGCAGGCTAGAGAGATTAAATTTGCAACAAACTTGCTCATGCAGGTATTATTATTATTTAAGCTCTTCTAGCCACAAACATTCTTCTTCTTCTTGTGGCCCTACAGTCCGGGTGGATCTGGGCCTTAACCAACATGCTCTCCAGCCAGCTTGATCTTTAGCCAGCTGCCTCCAGTTCCGCACTCCAAGTTGGTTGAGGTCTTTCTCCATTGCGCCACAATATTGTTGCGTTGCCCCAATGGCTCAGATTCGAAGAATTTTCGGATCTGAGCAGTGGGTAATCAAACTGTGATATAAAGCAAGCTTAGTCCTGTCTGTCTGACGTCGTTCGCAACATGATCAATCTGATTGACGGTGGATTGATCAGGAGATCGCCAGGTTCTTCTGTGAATGTTCAGGTGCGGGAACCGCGAGCTAGCCATAAAGAGTTTCCGCCCGAGGCGAAGTTGAACAGCCTGAGTCTGTTTCCGGATGTGTTGTCGTGCAGGCTATGTTTCCAATGACCAGCAAAGATGTCCTGCTTTCCCAGCTGAGCGTTGAAGTCTCCTAGAACGATCTTGGTGTCGTATCTGAGACATCGATCGTATGTTCTTTCTACGAGGTCATAGAAGACATCCTTGGTATTGTCATCCTTCTCCTCTGTCGGGGCGTGTGCGCAAATTAGGGTGATGTTCCCGAATTTTGTAGTACAGATAAGTACAAAACATCTTATTATTAATAATAAAGATTTTGTAGCCCACTGGGCAAGCGTCACACTCACACGCCGAAAGTTCCAGGTTCCTCTGGCTTTTTTACGGCAGGACCTCTCTCGAGTTTCTTACAACACTCAAAATATAAGAATGTTGGCAAAATGTTGTAATTCCCCTCTACTTGTGAGAGAATAATAGTACGCACGTGCACCAGGAGTACTTGCTTAAGAAACTAAGCCCCGGTCCTTGTAGATTGTTTTGCCATACAGTTATTATTAATATTTATTTATAAGAGCCACCATAATTTGCATTGAAGAACTATGTATATATTTAATGTATATTGATACACATTCAAACAATATCATCATTTGCAATACACATACAGTTTTATTTTAAAGGTTTGGACATTAATAAATGTTATTCATATATGATATGGACCTTTTTTTATTTGTATCCCAAATGCTTCCGTGGTCTTAGCAAGACCCCTTCTTTTTTATGTGACAGTACAGCCTTAACAATCATGTCTTTTCAGCTTGAACTACCTTTCGCAAACTGTCTCCAGTTGCACGCTCAAAGTGGAGAAGGACCACTCGGGTGCGCCACCTCGGCCTAGGTCTTGTCCCAATGGATCGGATTCGAAGAGTTTTCATTCATAAACTCCACATGACCTAGTCGAAAATTTGACCAGGCGCATGGCACTGTACAACCCATAAGTTCGTTGAATCTTCTCCTCCAAATATTAATGCAAACAGGACCAAAATGCTAGAAAAACACTGCACCTGCATTTACAATAAGTTGTAAAAGGCAGAGACATTGTTCTTAGACTTTCAGGGAGTGCTGGACACGAGCAGTTGCAGTACCTAAATTTACATAATAGTAAAGTATTCAAATGCAGTTACCACTGTAGTATTCGTTGAAGTATCCGCAAGTTTTAATCATTATATTTCATATGGTGAAAGTAGTATTAAGTTCATATATTAGCAGTTTAAACCGAACCTTGTTGAACGCATTCGCTTCTTTTTGTTTTCTGCTTGATTAACATGCGAGTATATAGAAAAGATTTCAGAGGTTATTACAACAGTGTACTACAGCTTTGTCCGTGTACTATAGCTTTGTCCGTGTACTATAGCTTTGTCCGTGTACTATTGCTTTGTCCGTGTAATTTTGATCGTTGCGTTGAGCTGCAAATTCCTGTTTTTAGGATTGAAATGATGCGATTAATACAGAAAAACAGTGGAGTCTAGAAAATAATGTTTTTTTGTGTCAAAAAATTTGACACTGTGCTGTGCTAAATGTCTAAATGGTGGTAAGTAAAGAACTGTGCATTGGAGTAAATGAGCGATACCTATAAACGTATATCTGTGTAGTAATTGAACATGGCGATTTCAATATAAAACAAGGATCTGTTATGAAACGATAAAAGAGATACATAGACAACAAACAGAAGAAGGACCATGCTTACTCAAAATGACTCGTTCCTCAAAACTCATGAGCAGACAGGTATGACGTTTGACATTTATTAGTAGTAGTACTGTTTCAACTTTTTACTATATGTACATGTATTAACTACACTTGTATTTTACATTTCGTAATGTGTTTTCTTAGTACTTTAACAACCCCCTACTTCATAAAGAAATCTAAGAAAAAAGGAAGTCCTGCCGTCTGTCTATCTGCTTCTAGGGCTAACTTGCATAGGGCCTACGGCTTGGTATATTCGTTGATGATTGGGTATCGTACCTTAGTCTTCTGTTGCTGTGGATTCTGCTTTTGTTGTTGTGGCTCCTGTCGCTTCTGCTGCTACTATTATTTATGCTGCTAGTGATATTTTTGTTATGGCTGCTGCTATTAATTTTGTTATAGCTCCACTAGTTGGGTTGTATTTGATATGGCAGGTCATGTATTCTTTAGCAACTAGCTGCTGTTGTATTTGTTGCCTAAGTTGCTGTAGTATTTGTTGAAGCCATTGCATAACAATTGATATATATAGTTACTTTAGTGGTTGTTGTTATGTTTAAAGTAGCACTTTCTTCTTCCTCTATCTCTGTGTAGCTGTTGCTTTTACTAAGGTCTTAGGAGATCACCCTGCTCCTTGGAGTGTTCGTTGAGGAATTTTAATGGGCGTTGAGTAATTGATATCATACTTCAGGAATTGACTCTTTTCTATCAACATTTGTATTCATACAGTTTTTTAGCAGCAGATGAAACTTAAGATTAATATGAATAAATTTTAGTTACCTGCACGAAGCTCAAGTGGCATTTTAAAAATGAAAAGCAAGGAATCATAGGCAAATCAACTGGTTACTCCTGAAAATTTTTCAGCACAGTGATGAGCAATATTATTCATGCATCATGGTACATTACTATATTAATCCTGAAGAAGTTTTGTACAAAAGCATAAACACCAAAACAAATTTAAATAGAAAGACTGACTTTCCGAAATTTTTCGTGAAAGTAATTCAGTAATTGCAAAGAACTTAGCCTTTAGACCTGAAGAGGTTCAAACCCGCTGCCAAGTCGCTTAAATTCGGAATTTTCTTCTTAGAAATGCTTATCTTGTGTTATAAAAGCGTTCGTTCGTTCGTATGTTATTAAATGTATCTTGAGAATTGTGATTCGAAATCAATAAAAATCTGACGGTATTGGCACAGGCTAATACACAAACAAAAGTTACTCTTCACTCCTCTAAACAGAATTTAATTATCAATATTTAAATATTTTACTATTTTTTTTATACAAAGCTTACTACTGCTGCAGTACGACCCTATATGTATTTACAATATGTGTTTTTATAATTTTAATAAAAGAAATTGAGGTAAATAAAATAAAGGAATGTTCTCAAATTATCCAACAACTGTTATTATTGTACAGTTAGTAAGAACAACCACTGCTACTAATGTTGAATGTATTAAGTTACTGGCTATAACTAAGTGATTTAATACTCTACCTCAAAATGTGCAATAATTGTAATCAAAAAATATTTCACTTAAGCAAATACAGACACTAAAGTATACATATTTTGCACGCAACGAGGAAGTCTTTAAAAATATATATATATCTACGTTTTATGTGTATTCGTCCAAAGCATCTTTCATAATGAAAGCTTTCATTCATTCAATAAGATTATGAGTTTAACTCAAGAGTGACTGTATCGTCGAATGCATTAACAAAACATTGTTAATATCACTTCTTTTTCCTAAAAGAGACACAATCCAGCTCAGTCCATGCTTGACCCAGACCAACGGTCTGTACATTAGGTGGTATTTGAATGGTCGTAGATTCATTTTGAATTCATCCATTGGATCGCGCACACAAGTTATAATTTCGGCAGAGAGTCAAACCAAGACAGCATCAATTTTCAAACGAATTTTCTTCAGCAGCTTTTCACTGATTTTGAGCCAATCAGTATTCATCAGTCAGTGCCGAGAGTTAGACAATTTCATTTAAGGTAGGTAGTTTGTCCCTAAAAAAGTGTAATTCCGAAACAGAACGCACTTGCTGGGAAAAATATTTATAATTTTACTTTGTTACCAAAATTTCAACTTAATATGAAATTAAATGTGTATTATACATAATATTCATACATAAACGGAATTGAAATTGTGATCGCATTTGTGCTGAGAATCGTTACATAAGGACGATTGTTATTTGCTGTGAACATAAACGTTTATTTTAAATATAGTGAATATTATTTTTACATGCAATTTGACGTGAAGAAGGCGTATCTAACTATATAACTGAATCTTTTAATAAAGCTACCTGGAGTTTTAAGTGATGACCCCAGAAATTCAATGGTTTTTGCTAGCTCAAGTCCTTATCCGGATTGTGAACAAATTTTACAGACGCAAACCCATAATACTTTCTACTTGCACTCAATGCCAATTAGAAATCCAATAAACTGAAATTAATCAATACTCAAGAAACGAAATGTTTAACTAGCATTACATGTGAAGTAACGTGATAAGTATCAGTGCTCATTTGCGGGATCATCCGGTAACATACTTTTATTATTATTATAATGCATATTGAGTTTGTTTAATAATTTAGAAATCTGTAATCTTAATGTTTGTGGATTATAGACGAATATTGCGTGCATGCAAAGTTGACGATGAATATATGTAAGCATTGTTTATTGTTTCATCTTAATTACTTTTTGTAGTGTTACATGTAACTACATTTATATATTTGTCTTGCAATACTCTCTGTCTTGAACGCGGGATTGTGCAAAAAAAGCTTAAAGAAAGTGACCGCATTTGAACTCATAAAATAATTACCGAAAAATGGATGTGCAAATGCTTTGTTCATTGTTTCTCAAACTTACCTACGTATGCATATATATAATATTTAAGGTATTCAAAAACGTTCACATGTATGTATGAATGTTGAGAAGGTTAAGACAAAAGTATATATGTATTTAAACGAATGCGTCTAATTAGTTCAAGACCACTGATGTTGTGCAAATCTTTCCTCGCTTAAAGTCGGATGAAATCTTTAAAACCTATCGCTTACGCGAAAAAGAGACATTTCCCAATAGGGTTCATCATATGGTACATCGGCTTTTGAATAAGGCCAAGACGAAAATATAATTTTTTGTAAATTGATCGAAGCTGTTGCAATTCAGCTAGTAAATTGCTTTAAGATTTATCTGCTGTTATAAAATAGAGGAAATATCTGCATACGCCCGAATTCTGTATATTGAGGGGCATAAGTAAGTGCAATTTGTGCATGTCTATTCAACGAACGCTAAGAGCAAAGCTGGAGAAGTGATGACAAGCTGAAAAGAAAGACATATGAGCTATGCACTAGGAGAGAAGAAAGAAAAGCGAAAATGAAGAAAAAAAGACTAAATTACAAGAAGAAAGTTATGCAAGATAGCTGTTATGCTCGTCAGACATAACTCAATTGGACCAAACGGGTTTTTCTTTCTCCCCCCAAACTCCATAAATTTTGTGAATCAAATTAAGCATTTGGAAAAAAAGGAAAATAAAGCAAAAGCATTTGACGAAGTCATTATTGTGTACCTTAAGCTTTATTTAAACAGCTACCAAACTCTTGCAGAAAGAAACCATGCTGTATGTACACCTACTACTATAGCTTTTTCTGCTGTTGACCGTTCAACCTTGATGCCACAAGGCAGATTTCGTGCTCTCGTCCGATATATTTTCGGTTTCATAAATTATTTTGAAACCATGGGTGACAAGTTTGTTTACATGCACAAATGTATACGAGTGTCAGTGTAATATATACTGATAAAAAGCATTTGTCATTGAATCTTCCATTATCATAGTTAGTCAGGGTCATGGATATTTTTTGTTTTCTGTTGAATTTAACGTTGTTTTCATTAAAGTAATTGAGAAATATGTATTACTTTTCTGAATCATTGATGAGTCTCACACTTTTTTAATATAATGTTGCAAAAATATGATTACTGATTGCATATGTACACTTCATAAATGCAAAAATGAACTAGGCTGATGAAACATATACATAATTCACAAGTTTGCAAAATATTGTGGTATGTGAAACGGGCACACGGAATTTTTGAAATTAAAGACGGAAAAGATGGGAAAACTGCTCCCAACACCGATGCCAATACTAATACCAAAAAAATGTCAGATGTTAAACCAAAAGATACAGATTGCACGAAGAAAGATGATTTTCATAGACAATTACCTATTTACCCACTCCGCCAGGGTGGATGACTAAGTATTCCAATTTTTGAACTTATTTCTCCTTGCATAGTTTGGCGTCTTTCCCTTTACGCGTGAAAGAAAGCTATTTGCGTGGTAATATGTATATGTTTTTGTTTTAAGATTCAATTAAAGACAGAACCTAAATACAGTCATTCAGATAACATATGAATACTTATGTGATGCTTAGCTGTAAATGTATCTGGCTAAAGAAGAAGAAGCCATACCATGACTGCATACCATATGTTATATATTTTGATTTACATCTGCTGGAACATGATTTGAACAATTTCTATTCTTTATGCGACAAAAACTTACTTTACTTCAATGGCACGTCATCATCATTGCTGATAACATTATCATTAATCAGATGTTATGGGATAATATTTGCTGCCCTGCTCTCTTTCAATCAATTACTTTTAGCGATAATCTGTCTTCTCTTCTTTCATCACACTACTCTTTTTTCGAATCAAAACCAATCCTACTTAAAACAGCTGTAATGGAGCACTTTCTCAAGGTCCTGCGAATAAAGTGGTTGTTTCGATTTTGGTAATCAATGTCAAGTCTTCGAAATTTTAGATTAAAAAATGTAGGTTAAGTTTAGATCTAAAGTGCTTATATAGCTTGAATTATTAAAAAAAATGATTGTCGCCCTGTTAAATATATAGTTAATATAAAAACAAAACATATCTTACCTGGTTTACATGTATGTTATATTAACTTAAACCAAATGATTTTTTTTTTAGAATTCGCTATGGGATCAACACGTACTGATGCTTCTATTCCTATTGTAGGATTGGAAATTTCTAAATCAATTACTGGTGAATTTCGTGAAACACAAATTTCAGAAACTCTAGTTAAAATAGCCAAAAAAGAGTTGCGAGAAGATAAATGCTCCAGAGAGCAATGCTTGCAACAGTTCAGAAATTGGATACAAAAGAACGAAGATGTTCAGAGCATTAGGGATGATGACCTTTTCTTATTAAGATTTCTGCGGGTGAAAAAATTCAGCTTGCCAATGGCTCAACAGACCCTATTAAAATACCTAAACTTGCGTAAAACATTCCCACATATGACGAATGATTTGGATTTTCTCGGACCAAGACTTAATGAAATAATCTCAGGTGGTTACATTTTTTCTTCACCAATTCGCGATAAATGCGGACGTCGGGTTGTGATAATCAATGCCAGATATTTTAATCCGAAAATATTTTCAAGTGAAGAGCAAGCAAAGGCACATTTTATCACGTATGAGACTCTGATGGAAGAACATGAAAATCAAATTCTAGGTTTGACGCACGTTGGTGATTTTTCTGGTGTTACAACGACACACGTGACTAATTGGAATCCGACGGAATTCGCCAGAGTTTTCAAATGGGGTGAGCAGTCTATACCGTTGCGGCACAAAGAAATTCATATTGTTAACGTACCAGCATCACTGAAATGGCTTGTTGACTTTGTCAAAACTCGAGTTAGTACAAAAATAAAGAATCGCTTGAATTGTTACATCAACGAAAAAGAACTACATAAAAATGTCGATGTTGAATGCCTGCCGCTTGAACTAGGCGGCAGAGTTCCCATGAGTGAAATGATCGAATCATGGAAATTAGAGTTGGCAAAGAAACGGGACTCATTATTAATGTTAGATAATATGAAATTGTTAAGTGATAAGGGAATTACAACGAATCGCAGCGGTGATAAATCTATACAGAATGGCACAAATTTTGTTGCCCATTTTGAATCAATGGCTGGAAGCTTTCGTAAATTAGAAATAGATTAGTATTTCGGAAAAATGGACATCATTGAAAAAAGTATTCAAGCCAGTTCACCAATTAAATTAAGATGTATTTTGTTTCATTTTTCATTTATTACTTGTTCTCATTAATGCGTTTTTTATAGAAAAATAAAATAATACTAGATTACACACTCCACAATGATAGAATTTTATTTCTTAAATACACACTTGTACATACACGCTTTGTTTACAATACATGCAATAGTGTGTCGAATCGATGCCACCTAGATATACGGCTGAAGAGCGCCTCTCCATCGAATTGTGATATAGACAGGTTCCTAATACCAAACAGTTGATAGGATGTATGCAGTCTCTTTCTTCGCATGAATTCATGTATTACCGATAGGGCACTTGTGCATTGAGCATCAGTTGGAGAGACAGAAGTATAATTACCTGAAATTTTATTTGAATATTAGTACGCGTGAAACCAAAACAAGGAAATAATATTACAAAATATGAGAGTACTAAGAAGTGATTGTGCAAATTGCACTTACCAATAAAACCAATTACTAAAGAGGTTTGCTGGGGTAAAAAACTGAGTCCACTCTCGTAGTTCCATCCCCGCGCTTCGTAAGCTTGTCCATTCTCACTAATGAGAAAGTTAAATGGGATTTCACTGTCTGTCCCTTGTGCTTTCTTAATGAGAAGCTCATAATAAGTTGAATTTCACTTTAGTCAGGTTAATATACCTTTACCTGCATATTTCTGAGAATGTCAGCGCATGTTTCTAGATCTGCGCATGTTGATCCTCCAGTTTGTACCATAATAACATGTACTCCTTTCGTTTCATTTAGTTTTCTCCCTAATGGCAGAGTAAATTGACTCCACACATCACGATTAACGAGATCCAACGTAAAACTAACTATTGGAAGGCCACCTGAAAGATTATATAAAACGTCTTGCTCGGTAAAAATTCTTTATATGTGTAGATTACCTTCTTTTATCAGAAGATATGATGCAATTGTCATTCCTCCAATTAATATTATTGCGAAACCGAGTAAATGAAAATCTAAGAGTCTTGGTAGTTTACAATTATCTGATGATTTCAGGTCCTCGAACTTCCTTTTTTCTAGAAGAGGAGTATTCTCGTTCGCCTCTATATTAATGACAACAGAGTCTTTTCTGCTTAAGCAACTGAATGTAGAATCATAGTCATTTGCCGCTTTAAAATAAGAAAATTTATTTTTCTTGAAGTTATTCAAACTTAGAAAATCTCTTGATAATGTTAATACGTAAGTGAAAACACACAAGTTAGTTTTAGAGAAATATGATACTAGTTCGCTAACGTGGTAATTTGTTATAGCTAAAGGCATTTTTATTCAGCTAACTGACAAGCAGTTGAATGAATGCGAAAAACTTTTGTTGAATGTTTCTTATCTACAATGAAGAAATCACTTTTATTCTCATATAAATATTCTTATCTACTTATGCAAATTCACAGGTATGTATTTTTTCAATACTTTAAGTTGTATATAATAATTTCATATAACAAAAACGTTTGAAAATCTTTAGGTTGCGTATGTTTCGTTTAAGATTTGTAATTCTTGTAAGGTTCATGCAACCGGCAAGTAAAATGCAGTAATTACCTAAAAATTACAAAGGTTATTAGACATTATCAGATACTTGCACCTATGGCGTCTATCATACAAACTAACACTGATTTTTTTTTAAAGCTAAAATTACATACAACTTATTGAAAAAAAAAAAAACAAATAAATAAACAAAAATAAAATCAAGTGTTGAAAGAAATTTTTAAAACTTTGAAGTTTAAAGAAGGAAATTTATAATTGTATTTAGTGTATATGTATAGTATAAATTGGAATAAATTTTAGCAGTGAAATCAAATAGAGAAAATGAGGAGAACTTATAGGCTTACAAAAGTGTTTTAAAGAGTGGAAGTGTTCACTTTATTGTTTCAATATTCTTGAAATATTGGATTAGAGATAGGGGTAAACTTTGCAACATTTTTCAGGAGTGAGTAAATATTTTACTTGCTTGTGATTTATACTCAAGAGTTGGCTTATCTCAAAATAATTTTGTGGGTAGTCACACTTTAAACAACCCAAATGGTTGCAATTTTTACCACTGGCACGCGTAGGGAGAGAAAACGGGTAGTCCACATTGGTCTTAGAACTTTGAAAAGTAAATGGGAGTTTAATGATATTGTAGAGGCAGAAGAATCAGGAGTTTAGTTTAGAAGTTAAGAAGGTTAAAAATATCAGGATTAGTGGTGATACCTGGGAATCAGTTTTTTGAAAGTCTTTATATAACTAACTGAAAGGTTTTTAGAAATTATTCTATACAACTCTTCCATCAAATTACGTAGAATATAAGATGCCAAAATTACAATTTGTTGATAGAGAGGTAAAATATAGAAAGTGAAGTAAGTAAACTACATGTAAATCGTTTTCCTTTCGAAAAAAAAAAACAATAATAAACGAAAAAAAGATTTTTTCTCTTGAAGAATATTCATTGTTGATGATGTAGGCTTCGATACGATTATAAGATGTTTTTTTATAAACACAACCGAACAAGAACTCTACCATGACTATCATGCAACAAATTGTAGATCACTTGTAAAAAAAAAACAATTTATTTTAACACATTTCGAATTTATATTCGTAAAAACAGCCTTAAAAAGTCTTTAATCGTGGAAAACTGAAGATGATACGATGGCTTTTATGTACACGACTTACATAATAAAGACGACAATTTCAATAATTACCTTCCATTTTTTGCAGTCTACAAATACTGTATACGATCAACAATTAATAACCGGCTTTTAAAAAGAAGGCATCAGCTGGAATAGCACGCCACCGCCGTTTTAATAAAGTCGATCTCTGCATATGCTCATTATTATATCTTTTTAAACTATCAGCTTAAATTTATTTAATTTAATTTATTACACCGAACTTATAATTTCACATGTTGACAAGAATATAAGAATTCGTACTTAACGTGCTTTAAGCCGCGAGGGTAACATAAAACTGAATTCTATAACTGAGGTCTTGAGTCGATTTTGATTACAGCAAATTAACATTGCGATGTTTCAACAATTATTTAAAGAATAATGAAATGCGTTAAGGGGAATGCCTGCTTTTGACTTGATAAGATAAAGTCCATTCGGATGAGTGTACGTTGTAATCAGCGTGCGTTGTGCCGACTGTACTCAATTGTTTACGATTTTCATTTCAAATGTGTACTTCACTGATCTTTGCAATGATCTTTAGTTCACCATTTCGTATATATGAGTGAGAGAAGATCATATACATATGTGTGTAATAGTACAGGGTGCAAACTATGATATCTACAAATGAAAGTAATTACTTTACCAACACTATTTCATCTAGGTACGTTGTGAACAATTCGCCAAACATGGGTTTGATTCTTTTCTCTTTTAGTCTGTAAGCTGTATACAGTGCCCAAACAAGCGTCCATAGGGAGGGACTTGAAATGAGACCACCTGTTAAAAAGTGGGCTGTACCTAATGCAGGTAGAGGTCTGATACTATCATGTATTTTAGTTTTTCTAGGGATGTGTAAATAAAATGTGTTTTTAAATGCCAAGTGACTCAGATTAAGATCTTGAAATCAATGCCCAGTATTCTTGGACAGTGTCCAATTCCATAAGTCAAAGTTTGTACAATTTAACAGTACTGCTGTTATCCATGCAATATCGAGGCGAATTTAGTTCCAATATTTAAAAGCCTTTTAAAATTAGTATATTATTTTCTAGTATACTCAATTTCTCATAACTTGTAATTCTAAAATATTTAAGCGATTTGCGAACATTAAACAATCTTTATTTTATTATTTTGTGAAAATTATAAATATCGGAAGAAAAAGCAAACCCAAGAAAGCAAATTTATGGCAGATGGTAGATGTTGCACATGCATAGTAACAACCCATGTGTTGTACCGAATGTTCTAAGTCAAAGATGTCTGACAGTTATGTTTCTTCTTTGCTTCAATAGTTCTTTCTAATTTGTAACGTACCTAAATTGTCCAACAAATGCATGCCCTCTTCGTTTGGACAACTAAAAACTCAGGAAAGAAATTAACTTGGCTTGGTAATATAATTTTTTTTTTTTAAATTAACTTTTAAAGAGTAGGTTTTTTGAGTATTTCGCCATTATTTTTTAATGCATTGAAGCTCTTTTATTTATATATGTAATAAATTATATTGTATTACTTAAAAAAGAAAAACATAACGTGTTGTTTAAGACCAGCAGCGATATTACGTTTAATTACTTAAACTAATGAAAAACATTTATCTGTAAAACGAGTTAAAAGACTATTAATGGAATAAAGTTTGCAATTGTTATTTATATTTCCATGTGGTTTTATACTATTTTTTTTTAAGCTCGGTGGCTCTTACCATTCCGAGCTCCAAAATTTGACAGAAGAGGACGTTACGGACATTAACAAACTTGGCTAACTTGCATAACTTCACTTACCCAATATCAACAAAAATACCTTAGAGTAAATGGAATATGGAAAAATAAAACGCAACTCATGTATTGGTACGAATATAAAAAATATTAGATAAATAACAAAAACTTAGGTAACATCATGTTTTACACTCAAAATAAATAATAAAAATAGACAATTCAATAAAGCTATTATAAATATGATGTTTGTTTCCCTTAGCTTTACACCACGCAATCTATTTTTAATAGAAAGTGCAAGCTTATCGGTAAATTCGCCAAACACTATCCAAGGCCATTTTAAGTTCTTGTTTGCTCTCAATCGTCTTTTCCCTATACTTTGTTTCCATATGAGCCCACAAATGTTCTATAGTGTTAAGATCTGAAATTTTGAGAGGATGTGTTAAAACTTGTTTAACGTTATAGAGTAACTACTCTTTTACTATCATTGACAAACGTTTAGGGTCATTGTCGTGAAAGCGATATTCATCATCAATGCACAATTTATGGGCGGAATGGAGAAGCTCCCATGGACAATACCACCACGGTGCTAAACGGCTTGGTTAATGATGGGGGTGAATGGGTGCAGGACAATTTGTTGCGTCCTAAAGGGAAACCCGATAAGTTTATAGTCTGTTTTTATCAATGTTTCCATTAATTTATTTTCCTCTTGAATTTATTTTGTTGTTGCATTTAAATCATTTTTGTTGAAATTGGCTTAGTACTTCTCCAGTTATACGATTTTGACTGAAAAAGTTCGTGGTGTAAGGACATTTTTTGAGACAGTGTGTTATTGTTGTTTTTACTGTGAGTTCGTAACGGATTTTGATGATTTGATAGAAATGCCATGATACGGGGTCTTAGAATAAGAAAATAGAAAATATTATAAAATATTGTTAAATATTAGTATCCTGCTTATTGGCCTGTGTCCGTGATCTAGGTGGTTGTTAAGTTATATGACAATATTCTGCCCTAAAATCGGACTGTATGGACCTATTTTTTTCTCAAAAACATTTTGTGGATAATGAGTAAGCTTTTGATGAAATAATTCATAAATTTGTTCGGCCTATAAAGCTGCTTTAGTCTTCAAAAATCATTGCAAACGAAATTGAAAGGTAATTAACAGAGAAATATTTCATTCTTTGCATACCTCCCTTTACTTTATAATTACAATCAGCTATAAATATTGTGTTAATAGTTTGGCCAAATTTAATTATTACATTTCTGTGTGAGCTTTGCAAACAATACGAAAACGTATTGCTATAGAAACGAATTATATCCACACATATACGAATATATCAATTATAAGAAAGTGTAAGTTTTAACACTCTAACAGTTTTCTGTCCCCCTAACAACTGTCGTATTAGTAAAGTAAACGTCTTCTTCAGAAGACATTTCAGTTCGAGATGAACCTGGGCCTCAATCTGCATGCCTCATATGTAGTCGTTTGCACCTGTATCCAATTTCGCACCTGAAGTTGGTTACGGCCGTTTGCCATTATATTTCTACTTTAAAGTGCCAACAATATCTTTGAAAGTTTTTTTCCCTTGTGTTTAAAGCTTCAAAACTTTTATTGAAATAACAATTTAACGTCGAACAAGAGTTTAATAGTATTGTGATTAAGTTTTAACATTTTTATCATAACTAAATTTGATACAAAATTAAAACCAAACCAAGAGACAAACAAATAACTCTCCAACCAATAATTACAGTCTATAATGCCATTATGCGACATTTGCATACGATTTTGAACTGAAGCTACCGAAATACATTTTTTAGTATTTTTTCGTCAAAATAAATGTAAACCTGACATGTTTTACAACAAATTATTTAATTCTACGTGTTCCTTTCTTATCTTACAAATAACAAATATGGAGACAAGAAATGTTTAAGCATATTATTTTGAGCTACTTATACGCTTTATAGATCTGCCATGCACAAAATGCTGCGGATAATAATGTTACACCACGATGAAAGTACTTGGCTTTAGTATTTTCTGAATATCCTAAAACTACTGGTGAAGATACATCGGCCAGTGGCAGCTTCGACAATTTCGCCCCATCACTTTCCACCTGTTTTGAAATTGAATATAAATTGAATATTTTTATGTATTAAGTTCATTGTTTTGATATTACCTGGTATTGACAACATGGATCGTAGTTCCATGACACTGTATATAACCCAGTGCAGAATACGGAAATAGCACACATAGGAGCGCTGAACATCGGTCTATCCTGCCATAGAATGCCAGAAACTATTGATGCCAATCCAGACGCTACTGCTGTTTTATGTAAGCAATTCCCTACAGTTATCCACCGACTGGTTTCATCTCCTAATCTTGTTGGCTCGATTATTATGTAATCAACTTTAGCCTCCAGTGCTTTATCCAGTTCTACTTCAAAAGTTTCATGTGCATTTCCGCTATCATAAACTTCTCTGATGATGTGAACTGTTGGCTGGACTGCACTGCGAAATGAAAAATATTGTATTTGACTTCAAAGGCACATTGGCTTTAAATTAGAGCAAACAATTTATTCAAAGATTATATATTGTTTCATATTTTTACTTGGAAAAAAATATATAAAGGAGTTGACATCGACGTTTAATAAGTTCAAGGTTAAGGTATACAAAGCACTAGTCCATCCATGAGATTTAGTTTATCAAAAACTAAACCTTTCATTGAATTCGTAATTCTTATTGCAGATCATTTTTACGTAAATGTGTTAAAAAGCGTCAAACACAACGTATGAAATAGATCCAAATCAATGACAGTCGCAGAAAGTAGGCATTTTATACAACTTTGGTGTAAATTACTGATTTTTTAGCACGTTCTTTTTAATATATATATATGTATATTTATAAAAATATATTTTGGTGATAGCAAAGTTTTAATTTGGATGTATCATTAAATAAATAATTGAATTTCGTAAACGTACCTGTCATCGGATTTATTAACCATTTTTATTGCTATCTTTACATTTGGAACTCTCTGCCGTCCATTCGTTAAGCTCTCCCTGTACCACTGTGAATGGGTCTCTGCGAAATGTCAGCTGGAGTGATGGAGATTTTAAGGTTATTGCCATACTGAAATAAATCTGAAATTAATCCAATTTATAAAATTGCATATGTTCCAGCAAGTAATAGGTCTTTTCCAATTCATTTGTGTACAGAAATTCGTACTTGAGTAGTTTGGGTAAAAATCTCTCTTGCAGAGAGTAACTCTACCGAAATGACTTTTCGAAGAAATTCGTAAACAGCTATCAAATATATGATATATAAGAGGTTTTTTTATTTTCACTTTGACAGCCATCTGCTGCCCACAGATTTTTCTTCGGCAACAATTCGTAGGGAGGGGAAATATATTAGTTTCTCATGAGCTCTCTCTTCTACGAAAAAATCAGCTAATAGAACGCTTTTTCGTAGTTTTTCAGGCAAATTCGTAGACTTCGTAGCAATTCAGAGCAATTGGAACGGATTTAATATATACCAGAACTCGTAAATAACAGTCGAACTTTCTATGGACGAATGGAAAGTCAGCTGTTTGATCGTAACGTCCGGGTTTCTGCGCCATAAAGTAGGACTGGAATGATCAAGCTGTTATATAAAGCGAGCTTAGTCCTTCGAGAGAGGGCTTTATTTTACTCAATTGCCTCTTGAGTCCAAAGAAACAGCGATTGGCAAGAGTGATTCTGCGTTTGATTTCGGTACTGATGTTGTTCTCCCTGTTTACCGCGGAGCCGAGGTAGACGAAGTCCTTAACTACCTCGAAGTTTCCGCTGCCTAGTGTGATGCTCTGTCCAAGACGTCGATATTGTGTGTCCTTTCTTGATGACAGCATGTACTTTGTTTAACCACATTAATCACCAAACCCATTTTTCTCGCTTCCGTTTCAATACCAGCAAACGCCTCATTGAAGGCTCCCTGTGTTCGTCCAATCACATCAATGTCATCAGCGTAAGCTAGCAATTGAACTGACTTCTGGAAGATTGTGCCTCTGGTGTTGACTTGTGAGTTACTCACGATCTTCTCGAGGATGATGTTAAAGAAGTCACATGACAGTGCGTCGCCTTGTCTAAAACCTTTTTTGACATTGAAGGTCTCGGTGAGTTCGTTACCGACCTTGACGAAGCAGCGAGATTTCTCCATTGCCATCCTACACAATCTGACGAGTTTGGTAGGCCAAAATTAGACATGGAACTGTATAGCTCGTTTCTATGCACTTTCTATGTCGCTTGCCTGCACTCGTCGTCTAACCATGGGTTCCTTCTGGGTGGTGACGTGAAACCCAGCACATCAGTAGCAGCTTCTTTGATGGCTTCTTGACAACGTTTTCAGTCTTCTTTTATGGTCGGTGCAGGCAGCGTTGAACTCTGAGAGAGTTTCAGGGAGACTCGGTCGGTAAAGTTCCTAGCGATCTTTTGCGATTGTCGAACTGTCCGATGCCGAACTGTCTTGGCCTGTCTCGACTCCGTTGCTTTTTCGATATCCAGGCTCTTACCTTGGCTATAACAAGGTGATGATCCGAGTCGATGTTTGCACCTCGGAAGGTTCGGACATCGAGAATACTGGAGGAGTGTCTGACGTCGATCGCAACGTGATCAATCTGGTTGACGGTTGATTGATCAGGAGATCGCCAGGTTCCTTTGTGAATGTCCAGGTGTGGGAACCGCGTGCTAGCCACAGAGAGGTTTCGCCCTGAGGCAAAATCCAACAGCCTGTGTCCGTTTCCGAATGTGTTGTCGTGTAGGCTGTCTTTACCGATGACTCCAGCAAAGATGTCCTCCTTTCCTAGCTGAGCGTTAAAGTCTCCTAGAATGATGTTGGTACCGTAGCTGGGGCATCGATAGTATGATCTTTTTTTTTTATTAAGCTTAAAGTTATAAATTTTACATTAAGTACGATATTGCACAATTTACAGAGATTTGGTTATCCTGAACCTTACTACTGACAATGTACATGTTTATTGGCAAGTTAAATGTGTGAATATATAATTATCGGGGAGGAAATGCTAATAATAAAAACCTCTTTTAAACAACAAAACAAAAAAAAAAATCTAAGGACTGAAACGTAAGAAAGTAAAGGGAGGTGGTGCTGTAATTTCTTGATTTCAAGGAAATCGGTTATTTTCTTAACTGTAAAGTAAATAAATAGATATATGTGGTAGTATAAACTTGCAATGTGTATGCATGTTAGAAAATAAATAACACATAGATGGTCTTCTTCTTCTTCTTCTTGTGGCGCTACAGTCCGGGGTGGACCTGGGCCTCAACCAACATGCCTCTCCAGCCAGCACGATCTTTCGCCAGCTGTCTCCAGTTGCACACTCCAAGTTGGTTGAGGTTCTTCTCCACTTGTGTGCGCCACTTCAGACTTGGCCGTCCTCCGTCGCGTTGTCCCAATGGCTCGGATTCAAAGACTTTTCGGGCCGGAGCAGTGGTGTCCATACGCTCTACATGACCTAGCCATCTTAAGCGTTGTATCCGTAGACGCTTAATCAGACGCATGTCGCTGTACAGCCTATAGAGTTCGTCATTAAATCTTCTCCTCCAGATGCCATCAACGCAAACAGGACTAAAAATCGCACGCAAAACTTTTCTCTCGAAAAGACTAAGCTAGTTTAGTCCTTCGAGAGAGGGCTTTATTACTCAATTGCCTCTTGAGCCCAAAGAAACAGCGGTTGGCAAGAGTGATTCTGCGTTTGATTTCGGTACTGATGTTATTGTCCCTGTTTACCGCGGAGCCGAGGTAGACGAAGTCCTTAACTACCTCGAAGTTTCTGCTGCCTAGTGTGACGCTCCGTCCGAGACGTCGATGTTGTGTGTCCTTCCTTGATGACAGCATGTACTTCGTTTTGCCCTCATTTACCGCAAGACCCATTTTAGCCGCTTCCGCTTCAATGCCAGCAAACGCCTCATTGACGGCTCGCTGTGTTCGTCCAATCACGTCAATGTCATCAGCGTAAGCTAACAATTGAACTGACTTCTGGAAGATCGTGCCTCTGGTGTTGACTTGTGAGTTACGCACGATCTTCTCGAGGATGATGTTAAAGAAGTCACATGAAAGTGCTTCGCCTTGTCTAAAACCTTTTTTGACATTGAAGGTCTCGGTGAGTTCGGTACCGACCTTGACGGAGCAGCGAGAGTTCTCCATCGTCATCCTACACAATCTGACGAGTTTGGTAGGAATACCAAAACTAGACATGGCACTGTATAGCTCGTCTCTATGCACACTGTCATATGCAGCCTTGAAATCGACGAATAGGTGGTGAGTGTCAATTTGCATTTCTTGGGTGTTTTCCAGGATCTGCAGTAATGTGAAGATCTGGTCTATTGTGGACTTCCCTGGTCTGAAACCACACTGATAGGGACCTATCAGGCTATGGACAAATGGTTTCAGACGCTCACACAATACGGCAGAGAGGATCTTGTATGCAATGTTCAGGAGACTAATCCCTCGGTAATTGGCGCAATCAAAGGGGTCTCCTTTCTTGTGAACCGGGCAAACGACGCTGAGATTCCACTCATCGGGCATGCTTTCCTCCGACCATATCGTACAGATGAGCTGGTGCATGCGCCCAACCAGGTCATCTTCAGCTGCTTCAAATAGTTCTGCGGACAGTCCGTCCGCTCCAGCAGCTTTGTTCGACTTTAGCTTGGATATTGCTATCTTCACCTCGTCTAAGTCGGGGGGACGGAATGCTTGTCTATCATCTTCCAAATTGAGTGGAACATTCTGCCTAACAGCGGGATTTGGGTCGTCATCGCCGTTTAGGAGTCTGCAGAAATGATCCTTCCAGATTCTCAGCACAGACTGCGACTCTACTACTAGTTGTCCATTTTGGTCCCGGCAGGCCTTGGTCCGAACCTTGTATCCTCCGGATAGCTGTTTTACCTTTCGGTAAAACTTTCGGACTTCATTCTTCATGCCAAAGCACCTTTCCATTTCTTCAACCGCGCGCTTCTCATGCTCCTTCTTCTTCCTTCTGAGAAGCCGGTGTTCTTCCCTTCTTCTCTGTTCGTAGAGTTCACAAACAGCTCGCGTTGTTCGATGCAGCGTCGCCTTATAGGCGTCTTGTTTAGCTGCGTGCGCTTGCCTGCACTCGTCGTCAAACCATGGGTTCCTTCTGGGTGGTGACGTGAAACCCAGCACATCAGTGGCAGCTTCTTTGATGGCTTCTTGACAACGTTTCCATTCTTCTTCTATGCTTAGTGCAGGAAGCGTCGAACTCTGGGCGAGTTTCCGGGAGACTCGGTCGGCAAAGTTCCCAGCAATCAGCTGCGATTGTAGCTTTTCGACGTCAAACCGTTTTGGCCTTTCTCGACTCCGTTGCTCTCTCGATATCCGGGTTCTTACCTTGGCTACAACAAGGTGATGATCCGAGTCAATGTTTGCACCTCGGAAGGTTCGGACATCGAGAATACTGGAGGAGTGTCTGACGTCGATCGCAACGTGATCAATCTGGTTGACGGTTGATTGATCAGGAGATCGCCAGGTTCCTTTGTGAATGTTCAGGTGTGGGAACCGCGTACTAGCCACAGAGAGGTTTCACCCCGAGGCGAAGTCCAACAGCCTGAGTCCGTTTCCGGATGTGTTGTCGTGCAGGCTGTGTTTACCGATGACTCCAGCAAAGATGTCCTCCTTTCCCAGCTGAGCGTTGAAATCTCCTAGAACGATCTTGGTGTCATAGCTGGGGCATCGATCGTATGTTCTTTCTAGGAGATCATAGAAGTCATCCTTGATGTTGTCATCCTTCTCCTCTGTCGGGGCGTGAGTGCATATTAGGCTGATGTTCCCGAATTTAGCCTTGATGCGGATTGTCATGAGGCGCTCGCTGACTGGGTCGTAGCTCAAGACTTTTTGCCTAAGTCTGCCTCGAACAACAAATCCGCATCCGAATAAGCGCTGCCTTCTCTCTCTATAGCAATTGCTGTAGTAGATATCGCAGTTCTTCATCGCTTTTATGCCAGGCCCATCCCATCACAGTTCCTGGATGGCGGTTATGTCAGCTCTGTAGCTGTCAAGGGCCTCCGCAAGTTGTTCGGCTGCACGTGGCCTGTTAAGGGACCTCACATTCCACGTGCAAAACCGAAAATCGTTGTACTTAAAACGTTTGGTGGGGTCGTCAACAGTTGATCCGTCCTTATCCGAGGCATGTTGTAGTCTCTGAACTTCTGGTTTTTACGTGGTGAGGAAGTTACCCTCACGCACAACCCACAGACTGGTAGGCCAGGCCCATTATTTAAATCCTCGGGCAGAGGGGGTCGCTGCATACATTAGTTCACCATACAACGGGTGTTGTGATGGCTATCCAGGGGGCGCCACGTGGAGGCTATATGTCAACTTGACCTGTGCACTAACGAGGATTGCCTTGGCAGCTTGCCATGTTGAGCGCAATCAACGACGTTACCTCGCGTGCATAGGCCCATGCCCCCCAACACATAGATGGTAAAACACAAAAATATAGAGCAAAATAAATTCATATACAATATAACGAATACATAAAAATATATATATATATATTTTTTTTTTAAATAAAACACTAATTATTAATGGGAAAGTAAAACCATTTTATTCAAAGTATTGGTCATTGTTTTCTACACATTTTCACCACCTTTCTGGCAATTTGTGAATACCACGCCAATAAAATTATTCGTCTTTTAAAGCAAACCAATCAGACACCAATTTTCGACCTTCTCGTAAGAATCAAAGTGCTGCTCAGCCAATGCGTGTCCCATCGATGAAAACAAATGGTAGTCGGAAGGAGCCAAGTCAGGTAAATACGGCCGTTCGGTTTCACCAGGTTTTTGGAGCTCGTGGTACGGCACACCTTTCTGGTCCCACCAAACACACAACGATCTGGTTTTGCAGTCGATGTTGATGGTTGTCCCAGATTAACCCATGATTTTTTCCGTTTAGGATTCTTAAAATAAATCCATTTTTCATCGCCAGTAACAATCCTTTCTTTCGTGTCTTTGAAGCAAAATTTCACAAGTGTTTTTTCGGTTTTCCATCTGTCTTTCATTCAATTCATGTGGCACCCATTTTCCACACTTTTGGATTTTTCCCATAGCTTTTAAACGGTCAGAAATTGTTTGTTGTGCAACACTTAACATTGCTGCCTTTTGCTTTCGACTCAAAGTGTCATCTCCATCCAATATCGTTTACAATTTGGCGTCTTCAAACTTTTTTGGTGGTCTTCCACGTTCTTCATTTCTCACATCAATATCATTTTTTCTGAGCCCTTGAAACCATCTTTTGTATGTTGCTTCTGATAGAGCATGATCACCATATGCCTCGACAAGCATTCGATGCGACTCTGCAGCACTTTTCTTCAAATGAAAATAAAAAATTAATGCTTTCCGCAAATCATGACTTTCTGGTACAAAATTCGCCATTTTTAACACGATGAAAAAACATGATGTTGTCTGTTCAATGTCATAGCAAACAAACAAAAAAAAAATAAGGGCTCGTTCACAACAAATATTCCCTATCGAGCCATTTGTATCTTGACGCTCACTTCATACCGGTATACCTGGTTAATAGTAAAAAACGGTATATAATAAAATAAATAAATAAATAATCATAGATATAGTTAAATTATCTACTCGCGAATGATTCAAAAATATTAAATAACCGCACAAGTCAAGCTTATGTCCACAGGTTAGAGTAAAAAAACGTTATAATATTTATTTAGTGACCGTCCGGTTCTGTTTTTCCATTGAAACTAAAACTTAACATTCGAACTTAACTTAACTTGACATTGGCAACTTGATTGCCTTGGCCGATCAAGGTTTCCTCATTCCCACGCTGGTTCGCTCACGTCCGAGCATGCATCGCCTAAAGTACAAGCGATGCGTCTAGCCAAAAAGTGAGGATCCTCAAGTTACACCTGCTGCAGGTGCGATCGTGCGAATGGCTGCGCGCGTGCATTATCGAGTGTGATAACCGATATTAATAAACGAATATATAAATAAATAACATAAATTATATATGAATAAATAATAGAAATAAATAAATAAATAATAGAAATAAATAAATAAATAATATAAATACATAAATAAAAAATAACTAAATAAATATATAAAAAAAATCGTATGCTCTTTCTAGGAGATCATAGAAATCATCCTTGGTGTTGTCATCTTTCTTCTCTGTCGGGGCGTGAGCGCATATTAGGTTTATGTTCCCGAGCTTAGCCTTGATGCGGATTGTCATGAGGCGTTCGCTGACGGGGTCGTAGCTCAAGAGTTTTTGCTGAGGTCTGCCTCGGACAACAAATCCGCATCAGAATAAGCGCTGCCTTTTCTCTCTGTAGCAATCGCTGTAGTATATGTCGCAGTTTTACATCGTTTTCTTGCCGGGCCCATCCCATCGCACTTTCTGGATGGCGGTAATGTCTGCTTTGTAGCAGTCAAGGGCCTCCGCAAGTTGTTCGACTGCACGTGGCCTGTTAAGGGACCTCACTTTCCACGTGCAAAACCGAAAGTCATAGTCCTTAAAACGTTTGCTGGGGTCGTCAACAGTTGATCCGTCCTTATTGGAGGCATATCGGTTTTTCTGAACTAAAGGTGTTTTACGTGGTGAGGAAGTAACCCTCACGCACTACCCACAGGCTGGTAGGCCAGGCCCATTATTTCAGCCCTCGGGCAGAGGAGTTCGCTGCATACATTGGTTCACCATACAACGAGTGTTGTGATGGCTATCCAGGGGGCGCCAGGACTTGAAAGATATATCAAAACTACCAGATTCGGTTAAAGAATTGTAGGTTTTCGATGATAATCCTATTAACTACGTGTCTTGGGTACACAGTATAGAAACTCTGTTAAAGGATTATGAATTTTTTCGGGATAAGCCGATCTATCAAGCAATATCACAACACATTAGACAAAAGGTTAGGGGTAGAGCCGATTACGCTCTAGTTTCGTACAACATCTTCGACACTGAACGGGTCGAAATGAAAAATGTCTTTTCGCTTCACTGCGCTGACAAGCGGGACATTCGGACGCTAGAGCACCAATTGATCCAGCTAACGCAAGGTAATTATCGGGTAGATGAGTTCTACGCTACGGTAAATCACCAGTTTTCACTCATTATTAGCAAAATTCGTGCAGAAAGTCACTCTACCGAAGTAATGAATTTCTTGGTTAGGATTTACCGCAATAGAGCATTTGAGGTTTTGTGAGGGAACACCCAACAGTTCTAAAAACAGAGTTCCACAGCGTTTATATAGAGCGGGGAACTTAGTATTTAAACAAAATTACAGTCCTAGGCCAGTTTTTTCGAATACACCTGTGAAAATGGAACTTGACAGTTCTGAAATGTAAGCAACCAGACCAGACCGAACCCATTCAAGCGAGACACGAGCTCGATTAATTGTCCCCGGAAGCAACAGTGTTTATACCACATTGCAACAATGTGATGAATCTACGGACACTGTTAACTCAACTGATGAGGAGCAGTCGAAAATTTTATGACACGAGTCTCGTTTTCAGTGTACCATACCTAGAATATGTTACGCGGAAAGGAAATACCCATTACTTAATTGGTGACACTGGAGCTAATTAAAATTTCATTAAACTTAAGCTAACCTAACCCTGAACCCGTTGAGAAACCACCAACCGCTAAATCAAACTTAGAGCCCCTATGCAAAAAATATGATGATCTTTTCGAACCAATCGAAAACGAAATACGGACGAGCCAATCTATGCAAAGAGTTATCCCTATCCACCTTGCATGAGGGAGGAAGTAGATCGACAAATAAAGGTATTCCTTTCTGATAATACTATCCAACCATCAAATATGGTAGTCCATAAAATTCGCCTATATGGGTCGTCCCTAAGAAGTCTAAGACGAATGGAGAAAAGCAGCAGCGATACATATCCTATTCCACCCTATTCCATCAAATCATGATGGATAAAAAAGAAAGACTTCCCTTTGGTCTTAAAAATGCCCCTGCTGAGTTTCAGAGAATGATAGATGATGTTCTTAAAGAACTGATAGGCAAAATATGTTACGTCTATATTTATATAATCGTTTTCAGCAAATCGGAGGTAAAGTATCTGAAACACATTGAAACAATGTTTCTTAAACTCAGTAAAACAGGATTAAAGGTGAACGCCGAGAAGACTTATTTCATGGCTACTACCGTCGAATTCTTAGGTTACCTTGTCACACCTGTCGGTATTCTTCCAGATCCAAAACAGGTTAGAGCCATTAAGCAGATAAGTAAACCTAACTACTTAAAAGAGCTCAAGAGCTTTCTCTGATTAATTTCCTATTACGGGAAGTTCGTTCAAAATTATGCTAAAATTGTTAAGCCTCTCAATAATATAACACGTGGTGCTTTTGCACAAGTTAAGTTAGGAAATGTCGCTATATCTCTTGACGAAAAAGCTATAAGAGTATTCGAAAATCTACTTACGCAGAAGTATTAGCATTCCCTGATTTTGAAAAAAAAACTTTTAATTTAACAACTGATGCTTCAACCTACGCTCTCGGTACAGTGTTATCCCAAGGCGAACAACTAATGAGAAAGAGATGTTGTCGATAGTCTGGGCCTTGGATAATTTGAGGAACTACAAGATTAGATTCACACAGCGAGTCGTCGAAGAAATTGCTAACGAAGAGTGCAAGTTCATAATCATAGAGAGGGAACACAGAAGAGCCTATCGAGGCTCCAGAGAAACTAGAGAGCAGTTCTATTTCCCTCAGATGATGGCTCTGGTAAGGAAATTTGCTGCCACATGTGAAATCTGCTATGCTTACAAGTATGATCGTCACCCCACATTTCCCGAACTACAGCCAACTCCTTGTCCAAGATACCCATGTGAAATTCTTCACATGGATATTATTGAAGTCCAAAATGAAAAATTTCCTAACGGTAATGGACTAGTTTTCAAAATTCGAAGAATCTTCCATATTAAGCAAAAATCCGCAATATATTTCATAAATTAATAAATTCATAAAAGTATTACATTATTTTACAGTTCCATAAATTTTAGTGTCCGACAATGAAAAGGGTTTCTTTATCCAAATTGTTGTAAATTTTATTAAGACTTTAGGAATCAAGTTCTATCATATTCCTTCCTACAGAATAGAGGAATAGATTAGAAATCTATCGTTGTTTGAAAATGCAAAATCCTGACCTTAATGTTAAAAAAGTTAGTTAACGCCGCTGTAGATCGTCATAAAGAAGGAACCAACATTTTTTTTTCATAAAGAAGAAATCAACATTTTTATTTTCTTTAAAAGATCTGAAAAGGGGCATTGCCAAAATCTTTTAAACGTTAATTTGAAAGTTAATAAGGATTTTAGGGGCATTATAAAGAGGAATATGCAATCACGTAATCAAAGATTAAGATTCACCAAGACAATACCGAGAGGGTGATATAATATACATCGCCATTAAACGAATAAAAGGGGAAAAAAGAAATTGGTACAAAACATAATCGATGAAGGATGATGAGTTCATAAGGTTCATATAAAAATATACATTCATAAACAAAAAAAAAAAACATAGAAAAAAAAATATAGATTTAATATTTAATATGTGTATGAATAATTATTTGAAAAATACACATATTTGCGCATATGCGCACCACGTTGTAATAATACTAAGTCAATTTATCATTGTTTAATCAATTATGAATCTAAATATGTTACAGTTTAGTCGTTCAATTCAAGGATTTCACATGTAACCTTACACATTTATTCATACAACTCCCCAATTGTTACATTAAAACAAGGAAACGCCTGGTTGATCAACAGTTACTTCAAACTCTACACGTCATAAATCCGACAAATGATAGTGAAATTATCGAACGAGCAGAAAACATAACGACAAAATATATTCCTGATAAAAAAATGCGATTGATACTCGAATACCATCTAGACTAAATTAAAAGACGCATAGTTGAATTGACAGGAGCAAAACTTAGAGGGGCAAGGTCCATTAATTGGATAGGAACTGCCTGAAAATGGAAAGCTGGATGCTCTTATGCTACGGACTGAGACAAGTTACTATAAGCACAGACGGACATAGTAGACAACAATAAGCAATGATATAAAATTAATCGCCAGCTACTTAACAAAACAGACGAACTAATCGAAAAATTTAACCAAATACTGGACAGTTACAGAAATAGTGTACAAATATAGGACATCATATGACTAGGGCATGATTTACTGAATAAATTGCTAGTAGTAAAATAACCGGTTAGCGAGATTGTGAGAGAATGTCAAATGGCTAAAAGCGGAGTGACATACTCGACACCAACGAAGTCACCCTATTGAGAGAATTAGATATCCTACAATACCAAAATGTAGTTGAAGCTACATTGCTATTATACGCCTTAGCAATACCAAGAGTTGAAACGGAAGCATCTAGTTTAGTAGGGCATAAAAATAAATTAGACTACACCAAACTCTAAGTCAACCACGACAAGACTTACGGACTACATTTAGGTAATACTATTATCTAGCGAGGAAGTTGCAAGGAGGTTATCAGAGGATACTTGGTTGCCAAAAGTAATCAAGGACGGCATGGCAAAATGAAATATCAAAACACGCAAATTGTAGAACTTATTAATGTCAAATTTTAACAGCATTCTTTTTAATGTTCATTCATCTATTCCCTTAGAAGGTATCTACTGATCCAGCTGAACAATAAAACGATTAAGATTGGGGATGGCATATTCTCAAGCCAAAAGACGAGTAGCTTGCAACCTCTGCTCACTGTGCTATCCAATATAACAAGTAATATTCAATATTTTCAGAAATATACATGTTTGTGATCATTGCCATTTTTATGTTTCTGTTGCGGAGGAAAGTTAACGGAAGAGTAACGATTTCTAGGCTTCGTCCTCATCTTTAAAAACGCGCACAGATGATGTCAATAAAGGCCGCATACAACATACTGGACCCCATCATCCATTATTAAGCTGCTCCTCGTATTCAAAAATTGATCTGCGGGACGCAGATATTTAAAAGGAGGCCAGTTATAACATTCGATAACAAACGCGCGGGCCGATTCCTCACTTTTTGAGATAGACGCATCGCTTATGTTATGCTTTGAATCCAGAAACATACGTATAAAATTGAAAGAAAGACAAAGTCCCTCGTCGGGCCAGTGTAAAGTCGGGTCTTCGACTACTGGTTTTACCGTCGGAGATTTTAGAAGAAAATGAAGACGATGATTTTATTCAGGTATATAAGTGAATGTGGCCGCCGTGGCGTAGTGGATACAGTGCGACGCTCACACGCCGAAGGGTGTGGGTTCGATTCCCACCTCAACACCAATTTTTCTAATTTTTCACGGCACCACCTCTTTCGAGCTGCTGACAACACTCAAAGAGTAATAACTGTCTAAGAAAGCTTCTCAAATTTCGCCGTTCGGAGTCGGCAAAAAACTGTAGGTCCCTTCTACTCGTGAGAGAACAGTAGCGCGCACAACATGAGCAGTTGATGAGCAAGCTAGGCCCTGGTCCCCCTTTGGACTGTAGCGCCAACAATTATTATTATTATTATATAAGTGAATACCCTTCGATTCACCAATAGTTAATTTATTAGCGGACGCACAATATCAATGATCTTCAATAGCTAATTTATTAGCGGACGCACAACACCAATGATCTCCAATGACGCACAGCGACATACAGGAAAAATACAAATAGAGGTTATACTAAAGAATAATTCTTTAAAAACAAAGAATGAACTAAACGAATAATGTATAGTTTGTCTCGCGACGTTTCTATTGCAACTTATTTCGTATCAATACTTGTTTTCATACTTTGTTACTGTTGACAATGACAATGTGAAAATTATTGAAAATATGAAGTAAGAATGTACAAAAAAATATTTTCGCTAAATCTGCGTCTGCTGTTCTTCCGTTGATTCTGCTGACTGCATAACACTTCCGACGAGCGAACCAGCATGGGAATGACAAAATTTTGATCGACCAAGGCGATGTGATGAGTAGAGGATATAGAATTGTTGAAGTTTGTTGATTATAACGTAATGAAAACAGTCTTTTACATAACCTGTGCGCACTTGTGCGGTTGTGTATTTCTTTTATCTTAATAGTGAAGAGAACTTTAACTTAACTTATTAAATATGTAGAAAAAACACGAGTAACGCATGCTCGAAAGTCGCGCATTCGGGAAGTATTTCTTTTCAACTGGCGTTCCGAGCTACGCGCATTATAATTAAAATAAATATTTTGTGTTATATATTCGACAGAATACATTATTACGAAATGTTATTAATATTACTCTAATGACGTCCATTCACTATGTTAAAACTAATAAAAAAAAGGAAAGCAATCATTATTAAAATAAAAAAAATGAATGTATTTTGCGAAACATTTCTGTCTAAGTTAACTCACAAAGAATATGACTTACAATTATAGTATATTATTATATACTACAACCATTATGTTGGTTCTAAACATAAGACTCTTTTCGAGTATTACTTCAGACAATAAGTACATCAGACATAACATGTTATTTATTAACAAAAGTTATATAAACGATAAATATTTATATAAAACGAGTCTTAGTAATTAAAATCAGTAGCAGCTATTAAACATTTTGTTATGTTTGGGAGTTCATAAGTACTATTTCTCAAATTATTGCGTTCAAATTAAGTTTATGTCCTTTGTTTGTTTTTGAGTTAATCATAATGTTTTAAGAAATTTGTTTTTCTGATGCAACTACTGCCTTACAAATATAATTTCTTAACGTGGTCATTGTCAGCCATTACTTTCAATTGCATGATTTATATGCTCTCTCCTTCTAACAGTTTGAGCGGTAACGAGATCCACCATATACGCAGTTCATACGTATTCTCATTTAAGAACTGTCAAAAATGAATCCAAGGGCGGAAGACGAGGAAGCTGTGGGACCACACCCGTTGCATGGTGGACTAATGTATGCAGCTAACCACTCTGTCCAGGGTTTACATAACGGGCCTGGCCTTCCAGTCTGTGCGTTGTGCGTGAGGGTAACTTCCTTATCACGCAAAACAATACCAGGACTACGATTTTAGGTTTTGCACATTCACAAAGGGACGTGGCGATCTTCTGATCAATCCGCCGTCAATCAGATTTGTCAAAACTACCGAAATGAAACACGTCCTCCACTCTTCACGTTTGAAACTCAATTCCCTTTTTTATTCAATACATACAAATAAGATAAGAACATTCATTGGTACCCCTGAGTAGCAGGGATGTTTTAAGGTTGACAGTTCGACCAATCTGGTGATGGAGACGTCCTCGGCTCCAATGATTCTTCCTCTTCTTCATCGGTGAGTGTATCGACCTCAGGCCCTAACATGCACCACGGTTTGATTTTATCGCTGGTCATCTTCTTCTTCTTCTTTTTGTGGCGCTACAGTCCGAGGTGGACCTAAGCCTCAACTAAAATGCCTCTCCAGCCAGCACAATCTTTCGCCAGCTGCCTCCAGTTGCGCATTCCAAGTTGGTTGAGGTCCTTCTCCACATGTGTGCGCCACCTTTCTCTTGGCCATAATCTGTTGCATTGTCCCAATGGCTTAGATTCGAAGACTTTTCAGACCGGAGTTGTGTTAAAACATTAATAGAAGTTTCTGATGCCTAGTGTGATGCTCTGTCTGAGAAGTCGATGTTGTGTGTCCTTTCTTGATGACAGCTTGTACTTCGTTTTACCCTCATTTATTGCTAGATCAATTTTCGCCGCTTCCGCTTCAATGCCAGCAAACGCTTCATTGAAGGCTCACTGTGTTCGTCCAATCACGTCAATGTCATCAGCGTAAGCTAGCAATTGAACTGACTTCTGGAAGATCGTGCCTCTGGTGTTGACTTGTGAGTTACGCACAATCTTCTCGAGGATGATGTTAAAGAAGTCACGTGACAGTGCGTCGCCTTGTCTAAAACCTTTTTTGACATTGAAGGTCTCGGTGAGTTTGTTACCGACCTTGAGGGAGCAGCGAGAGTTCTGCATCGTCATCCTAAACAATTTGACGAGTTTGGTAGGAATGCCAATACTACACATGGCGCTGTATATGCGGCCTTAAAATCGACCGCACTTCTTGGGTCTTTTCCAGGATCTGCCGTAATGTGAAGATTTAGTCTATTGTGGACTTCCCTGGTCTAAAACCACACTGATATGGACATATCAGGTCATGGACAAACGGTTTCAGACACTCACACAATGCGGCAGAGAGGATCGTATGTGCGATGTTTAGGAGACTGATCCCACGATAATTGGTGCAGTCAAAGAAGTCTCTTTTCTTGTGGACCGGGCAAACGACGCTGAGATTCCACTCATCGGGCATGATTTCCTTCGACCATATCTTACAGATGAGCTGGTGCATGTGCCCAACCAACTCATCTCCAGCTGCTTCAAATAGTTCTGCTTGCAGTCCATCCGCTCCAGCAGCTGTGTTCGACTTCAGCTTGGATATTGCTATCTTCACCTCGTCTAAGTCGGGGGGACGGAATTGTTGTCTATCATCGTCCAAATTGAGTGGAACATTCTGCCGAACAGCAGAATTGATGCCGTCATCGCCGTTAAGAAGTCTGCACAAATGATCCTTCCAGATTCTCAGCACAGACTGCGACTCTACCACGAGTTGTTCACTTGGATCCCGGCAGGCTTCGGTCCGAACTTTGTATCCTCCGGATAGTTGTTTGACCTTTCGGCAAAACTTTCGGACTTCATTCCTGCCATAACACATTTCCATTTTCTCGATCGCGGGCTCCTCATGCTCCTTCTTTTTCCTTATGAGAAGCCGGTGCTCTTCCCTTCTTCTGTGTTCGTAGAGTTCACGAACAGCCCTCGTTGTTCGATGCAGCGTCGCCTTGTAGGCGTCTTGTTTGGCTGCATGCGCTTGCCTGTACTCGTCGTCAAACCATGGGTTCCTTCTGGGTAATGACGTGAAACCCAGTACATCAGTGACAGCTTTTTTAATGGCTTCTTGACAACGTTTTCAGTCTTCTTCCATGGTCAGTGCAGGCAGCGTTGAACTTTGAGCGAGTTTCAAGGAGACTCGGTCGGTAAAGTTCCTAGCGATCTTTTGCGATTGTAACTTTCCGGCATCAAACCGTATTGGCCTATCTCAACTCCGTTGCTGTCTCGATATCCGTGTTCTCACCTTGGCTAAGACGAGGTGATGATCTTAGTGGATGTTGACGCCTCGAAAGGTTCGGATATCGAGGAAATTGGAGGAGTGTATGACGTCGATCGCATGTGATCAATCTGATTGACGGTGGATTGATTAGGGGATCGCCAGGTTCCTTTGTGGATGTTCAGGTGTGGGAACCGCGTGCTAGCCACAAGGAGTTTCCGCCCGAAGCAAAGTCCAACGTTAAGCCACCCTTGAATTCAGAGGTTGTTGTTGTGAGCAAATACTCTGGTGTTTCTGTGCCACCAAGTGAGGCAGTATCAAATGGAGTGTATTTAAAAATAGGCGATGAGAAAAGCATGCCAGTCGAATTGCTGTGTGGTACTGAGGACTCTGCTGTGATAGCTGGAGATAAACGATCTTTTGTTGTATCTTTAAGGGACAATGTCGACATTGCCGTTGATGAATCACCATATTGGGAAATTCTGCAAAGGTTCTCCTGTTTTATAGGGGTAAAAGGCATTGGAAGTAATTGATTTTTGAATATATATTGTCTGGGTATTTTCAATTGAGGCTAAGATATTTGTTTGAAAACGCTTTGTCAATTCTGTGTCAGGTTTGGATGCTGCGCTTGTTTCCGAACTGTTGTGTGAACGAATTTGTCCAATAAAAAATGATGGAGTTTTAATTGGTAAAATAACAAGCGGTGCACGACTTAGGGTGGTTTCAACTTATTGTATTACCTCACTCTGTAAAAATAAATGTATATATCACATATTATATATGGTATATCAACAAATCTGGTTAAAACTTTAGTTTTGCAGAAAGGTGAGTCAATATTTATTGGCAGAATAGGAGGGTAATTTTTTCATAATAACTTTGTGTGGTCTACGGCCATAATTTCTGCTAACAGATGAAAGTTAATGAATGGAGTTTAATTATTCATTCGTTGTTGCGGATATATATAGATTAACAATACTAACTTCTAAACTAACAGAGATCACTTTCTTTGCAAACTAAAAAGGGACTTGGACTCACGCCATAGAATGCACAATCAGCTGAAAACAGGAAGATGAAAGGCCTGCGTGGTGAAGGCAATTACGTGAAGAATGACGTGAATACAATTTTGAGTCTCGTCAAAATCGGTAACGAATTCACCGAGACCTTCGATTTTGAAAAAGGAGCTTAGACAAGGCGACGCACTGTCATGTGACGTCCTCACATTTCAACACCGGATGCACGATCCAAAAGTCAGCTCAGTTGCTAGTTTACACGGACGACATTGACGTGACGTGGCCGTACAAACAATTGGAAAAAAGTAATCCCAGAGTCATCTTATTAAAATGGATGCTAAAGATACAGTAAAGATATGTCAAATGTCTGTAGGAAATACATTTTTTTATTAAATATACAACTGTACAAAAGTAAACTATCCACTGTTTATCAGTTGACTGCTTTAAAGTTGTTAAGAAGCAAATGATGACAAGTGGGGTGGAGTTTTACACCTTCACTCAAAAATATCAGAAACCGCAGACGGTTCTGCTTAAAGCTTTGGATGTTTCGGCTGAGCCGGAGAGTATTTTAAACACATTAAAAGAAATGAAGATCGAAGATGTAAAGTCGTTACCGTAAAGTGCGTTTAAACTGTCCATTGCAGAATGACATCTGATAGCATATTTCGATTCGAACGAACTATACAATTGCAAACAATTTACTGTGGAAACAAGATTCGGACTGTTCATTCCAACAGTCTGAGTATGTTCTTTATAGTCAACAGAATCTTCTGAGGGAATGACAACGACTTTAGAAATTAAATACAACAATGACGTTCTGAGAAACATGGTTTCACCAGATTCAACGATATAAGTATAGCGTCACCCAAGATGGCTCTATTGTCAAACTCATTTTGAAAGATGATCAGTGTCCACACAGGTTAGATGCACGATATGACTTCGTCATTGCCAGAAGGGATAGAGGTAGCGACCTAATCTTCAAATATTCAAACTTAACAATACCTTTAGGATTCTTAACTGGTCACTATGCTTCTTGAATAGTGATGTGGAGTAGCTCCTGATACGATCACAAATATTATCTTGTTGGATATAAAAAGGCATGGGCCTGTCCATACGAGGTAACGTTGTTGATCACGACCACATGAAAACATATAGTTCAGAAAGCCCGACATGACTCGGATAAGGACGGATCAACCCCAGCAACCGTTTAAAGGGCAACCATTTTCGGTTTTGCATGTCAAATGTGAGGTCTCTTAACAGATTACGTGCAGCCGAACAACTTACGGAGGCCCTTGACAGCTACAAAGCAGACATCACCGTCATCCAGGATGTGCGATGGGATGGGTCCGGCAAAAAAATGTTCAAAAACTGCGATACCTACTTAAACGATTGTTACAGAGAGAGATGGCAGCTCTTGAGCTACGACCCAGTCGAGCGCCTCATGACATCAAGGCTAAATTCGGGAACATCAGCCTTATTTGCTCTCACGCCTCGACTTAGGAGAAGGATGACTTTTATGATTTCCTAGAGAGAGCATACGATCGATGCCCCAGCTACGACACCAAGACCGTTCTAGGAGACTTCAACTCTCAGCTAGGAAAAGAGGGCATCTTTTCTGAAGTCATTGAAAAACACAACCTTCACGACAACACATCCGGAAACAGATTCAAGCTGTTGGACTTTGACTCGGGCGGAAACTTCTTGTGGCTAGCACGCGGTTCCCACACCTGGACATCCACAAAGGAACGTGGCGATCCCCTGATCAATCCACCGTCAATCAGATTGATCACATGCGATCGACGTCAGACCTCCTCCTTCTCGATATTCGAACCTTTCGAGGTGTCAAAATCGACTAGGATCATCACCTAGTTTTAGCCAAGGTGAGAACACG